>CALNHX010011792.1:0-29542 GCA_940337035.1 Agriotes lineatus
GTCAGCAAAATTTACATATTGAAAGAAAGCCATTTTTTGCGTGCAAGATAAAGTAGTCATGATAATTAAAAATGTGACAAATTTATTTAAAAATTTCAAATCTGAAATATTTTATAAAACAATATATGTACACGTTGAGGATCAAAATGTCCCCTCGCCCTCTGACTTCCGAATGCTTCAAAATATTGTAAATATACATATCAACATTTCTGCTCGCCGATGAATGTTGCATGAAAGACGACTCAGGTTTCTTCAATCGATGTCACTTAAAACTTGCTTATTTTTGTCTTGGATCATCTGGAGGTTATCATACCTTTCTGTACAAATAATATCCTTTAGATATCCCAAAAGAAAAACATTGTGCGGGCTCATGTCCGGTGATATAGGTGCTATGATATAGGGACATGAATTCCTACCCACTAATTACCAAATGTCTTGTTCAAATATTGCCTCACTAAAACACCATTATGGGCAAGTGCACTATCTTGTTAAAAATAACATTTTACTTTTAAATCTAATTGAAGGTTATCCATTCAAGTATCTTCAATATGATTTCTTAGAAAATAAAACAATAATAGTATTATTGAAAATATTATTATTATTAAGAATATGAGAAGAGGTGAGGACAAGTCCTATAAACTCTTATTACATAATAGTTATCAAACAAACATTTGTGTACAGTGTGCACTTGTACCTACTAAAAACAAACCCAAAAAGGGAAAAAAAGAACTAAAAACTAAACTAGAATAACCTTACCAAATATAAATAAAACATTTATTCTGATAATTTCTGTCGGTTGAATAGTAGTTCCTTGTATTTTCTATGAAACATTCCATTGTTCGCAAAATTGAACTCGTCTGTATGTTTATTCATCCAACTATATTTACAAAAAGAGTAATGCGACAGAGGCAACTAGTTATATCTCTGTTTTAATCATTCTGTATGTATACCTAAAACTGCTCTTTAACGAGATATTTCACTTACTAGTATTTTTCTTTATTTAATTACAATCGCGATTGCCTTGAAACAATGTACACTTATCAACAGTAACACTATGTGTTCAGTTTTTTAATGCTGAAAAGGTTTTCAACCCAAAAATGAAAAAAGTACGGGATTTTCCTTTTCAAAATCCAAAGTTGAAGCAATTTCCTTTTAAACCGGAAGTGCTACAATAACTAAATTGCAGTTTTCTAATAACCGTAGAAAGTCCTGGCACTTTGCCCATTTAACCTAATTTCTACCTTTAATAATAAAAAGTTACTAATGGTGGAGAAGTTAAGAAAGGCACCTATCAGAAATACATTCTTTTTGTCATTTAAAATGATTCCTGTGATGTTTCTCAATTAATCGCAGACATTACATTTTGTTTTCACAGGTTACACGATTAAAAAAGTTTTTGGTGACTTATTGTTTCGTTTGTCAAGAGATACAGCAAGTACTTTTTTTAAATCGACAGTAAAGAACGTCAACATCGTCAAATACGAGAAATCGGCAATGAAGTTTTCCAGTGTTTTACGACTTTTTGTAGGTGGCGGGGCGATAGGTAAACGTCAGCCGATGTTAACATAACCTACAATTGTTGGTTATAATGTAATTTCCGGATTTCTCGATTTAAAAAAAGACATAATGTATCCCTCGGCACTCCCTTTTATCCCTCAGGTGGTTTATTTGCCTTGGCCCTACGGGCCTCGGCAGCTAAATTCACATTCGTGATAAAAAGCTAAACTACAGTGCCTCTGTATACAAATTACTATTGTGCAATTCCGTAATAAAAAAAAATAGATATTGTAGGTTGTGTTGACATAGAAATATACGACAAAGGGTGAAAACAAGTACCTACTTATTTCACGTCACCATTGGCAACGTTTTAAAAAATTATGTCATTCTAACATTAATAATGACAAATATAATGTTGACATTTAAGTGCAGGATTCTAAAGAACTTCGTATACGCATTGCAAAAATGAGCGTATTTCACTCGTAATTTGTAATTCGAAAAAATTTAACAATATTTACGACTCGTGAACAAAACATTTACATTTTATCTTGTTTTTTAAATAACTCTTATGTACAATAGTATCGTAAAGCAGACTTCTTCAAGTGCCCAACAATTTTCGAGGAGTGTCACTTTACCGCTTTAAGACATAATGTTTATTTTTGATTGACAATTAAATGGCAGTTGCTAATCATGCAGTTAAGGCAATTGCCTTGAATTGTTGTTATTGGCCATGCGTTTTGACATTTGTCAAAATGCCTTTGAATCCCTGCTGATTGCTTATAAATGTGATTGTAGATAAAATCTAGTTTACAGACTTATACTTGCACCGCAAAATCAAATTGCCAATTGAGAGAAAAAGATGACGCTTTTTAACCATGAAAACCAAGTTACTAAAATTCTTTTATTTTATCCTATTATGTTATTATGACAATAACTCCTTAGCAACGAGTTGCGTTAAGATGCATGTAACAGCACTAGTGTTGTTAAGAAAAATAACATAACGATACTTTATTAGCATTTAATCATATGTTGACAGCACTGAAGTGTATTGTCAGTCTATGTCAAATTCCATGTTAGTAGGTTAGGTTTTGTTTGTTATTTGACACAAACTGACGGAAAACTTAACCTGAAAATCTCAAATTTAACATAACCTGACAGTGCTACCAACGATACAGTATTGAGTTTTTATCTTTCTAGTGATACCACCACTCGCTGTTGTAAGTGTCATTAATAACCATTTTTCCAATTTTTTAAAAAGATTAGTATTTTAGGATAAAATAAACCGTGTTACGATATACGTAACGTTATCCGCTTTCTACATTACTCGAGAATTTTAAAGAACTCTCTTAACGTCGCTGGTTTATTCAAACTATTCTCTCGTAATGTAAAAAGCTTGATAACGTTACTTGCATCGTAAATTACTATTTTAGTAAGAGGGTTTTTGTTTGCGAGAAACTGAAACCCTAATATATTTTAATTCAGTTTGAAATACAAATTTTAACAGAAACTAAAAAATAAGACGTACAATAATGTTTTTTTTTTAATAATTACTGGTTCTTGACATTGGTTGAGTTTCATACTTGCGTTATAAATTCTAAGTTAGATTAGTTAGATTTATCTGTAATTCCAATGCTTATAAAGTCACGAGGATCAGGTGATTAGCTGGCCATAGACACACGTTTAAAACCGCCACGAATGTAGTTTTTCGTGGAAGTTTTGAACGCGTGTCTATGCCCAGCTTATGGCTGCGCATATGCACACGTTCAAAACCGACACGGATGTACTACATTCGTGGCGGTTTTAAACGTGTGTCTATGGCCAGCTATTGTTCGCAACAGACAAAAGATTCGTTACAGTTTTACTCTTGATTTTTCGGGTTCTTCGTTTGTAATCGGAATGGCTTTGTTATCACAGGTTGTACTCACCGGCAAAGATGAACTACGCAAACCTAACCGAAGCTGTTAACAACCATAATTATTATTTAGGTTAAACGTTAGATCGGGCAGATTTGTAACCACAATCTTCAGGATACAAGTTGAGAAAGATGTGTGTTTTTTTTACATAAGAAATATACGTTTGTCTAACTTGTAGCCTAAATGTAAATCGCATAATGTACAGTCGAGTGCAAATAAATCTGGGACATTGTTTTTTTCACATGCAGGTTGAGTTAAGAATTGAAGATATCTCCATGGATTTCCTCTTAGCAGAAAGAGTTGCAGATTTCATTATCTATTAAAGTTTAATGGAACTCTTTTTGATAGCAGGAAATCCATGGAGTTATTATTCAATTCTTAACTGAACCAACATATGAAAAAAACATTGTCCCAGATTTATTTGAACACGAATGTACATCTTCGGATACTTTCGTGAAGTCCAATCCGTGGAGGTTGACGGTAATGCAAATTGTATAGACTGCTGATTCACGTCTTGCACTTAATGTAAACTATTATGTGCTCAACTTAATTCGAGCAATTATAGAATCGTAGTGGTGTGATTTGTAGTTCTGCTACATAAAGCAATCAAGGTAAGTTTTATAAGTGTCTGTTGGATTTTATTGTTCATCAAGTAGGTACCTACCTACACATGTAAATTATATCGTTATTGACATGCTTACTTTTTGCAGTAACATATATACGGTAAATGTAGGGTGACCACTTTTCAATGTATACAAACCCTGAGATCCTTCGTAAATTAAGAAAAGGGGTTTCTTTAATGAGAAATGCAGAATGTTTATAAGAAACAAAAAGCAAGCAAATAAAAACCATGTTTTTATTAATTTCTATTAATGGTTGGCAAAGGTGTAAATGAAATACTTGTCCACATCGTACGCCGTACTGAACACGGATTGTTTCTGCTTGATCTGCATGTATTCAAAAGAAAACATCAACACAGACGGTCAGGGGGCCTTCGCTATAGTTGCGCTGACTCAACTACCGGCTGCAGTAGGCTAACCTAACATGCAGATTGTGAAACCGCAAACAGACCATTAAGATAAATAGAAAGAGATAGAGGTATCATAGCTTTGATTACAATAAAATTAAAGATTATACGCTAGCGCCTTGCGCGAGATTTATGATGGCGATTTTATTTTTATTATTATAACCGACTTTTACGGGTTACGTTGAAGTTAATGTTAGATATTATTACAAAATTAGCATAACCCCGAGAAATTATAACAAAACCCGGGGCCCGGAGATCTGGTGTTGACACCGTAAGACTTATGGTGAAACCCTGACAGGTGGTCACCTTACTCAAATGTCAAATCGGTATTTTTGCTGTTCTTTGCTTTCTCATATGTAGTTTTAAATTTAATCTATTTTTAATTAAATCAATGTTATTTAGATTTTCTTTTTTTGCCCTTGCTGGGATCGGTACAAATATTAGTAAGGTAATTTATTTAATTTTGTTTTGTAATTGGGAACTATGCTTGTTGAGAAAATAAATATATATTATTATTATATTATAAATATGCGGTGATTATTAACCACATATAGTTACTAATTACTTTTTCACTTGTTACCGATGATTAGTCAAGTAATAATGGTGTTTTCCCTTGCCAACAACCGGTAGACAGGATGAAATAATCTTTTTGCACTACTAGTCTCAGAACGCACCGTTATTGGCCTATTTTTAGGTCGTGAAGTTGATTTTCTCCACCAAGGGAGAGAAAGTAAAATAAACAATTTTCACCGTAGTAACTAATAAATTGCTAAGTTACCAAATATGACTATTTTAATTTTGACATTTTAAAGAGCTGTATTGTCAGGTTGACAGTTAAAATATTATCGAAATTTGTTGGGAATTTAGGTATTAAGCCGTTTGGTAGTGCAAAAAATAGTATATACACCACGGTAGCGAATCGTTTTATAACCTTCGCGCTTTAGATACTTCGCGCTGCGCGCTCAGTATCTAATATGCGCTCAGGTTATAATACTGCGCTTCGCTACCTTTATGTATAATATACTATTTCAAACGTAACTTAAGTTTAATAAATTATTATTGGTTATTTGTTTCCGGCAACCTTATTAAACAATTTGCCTTACTCTTTAGGTTATGGCTCCCATCTTCGATTTGGAGCCACAATTAAATGTCAAAACACAGCGGCGCAGGAACTACTGTAATTATGGGGGGGCAAAACATTTTTTAATGGTTTAACATGACTAAGCTTTATGTTCGACTGTTCCAAAAACACTTTATTATATAGCGTCCATAAAGTGCCACTTTAGTACACCGCCTGTCAATGTGCAATAGTTATTATGAAAATAAATGTATTTTTTTTTAATCAGTAAAGAATATTGTATTAGGTTAACTTTACAGATAATAAAAGTAAACTCATCTTTAATACCTTACGGTAATAGATAGTTATTCTTGATATTAATAACGCAATTAACATAGAGAAGCGCACTTCGAAACTAACAAATGTTTCAATAGCAACTTGAATTTTCTAATGTGTGTAGTATAAATGATATTGTAGATAAAAAGAAATCTTCTGCAGTGCAGTCAAACGTAAAGCTTTGATTGCAGCTCGTACATAATCAGACCTTATTTGACTCTTCCTCTTTACCGTTGCGCTACGCTGGCTCTGCATAAAATAGACTTCAATAAAGTCCTACATTATGTACTTGATACATAAATAGCTATAATAGTTACAATTAAGCTAAAATGTTTTTTCCTCAATTCCATCTATCTCTATGTCTGTCTATTAGCGGTATAGCTCAACTATTTGTTGGAGGAAGGCGATATTTTGCATGCATATTATATATCTAGCTGCCATAAAACTGAAAAAAATTCGGAGAAATATATACAAGGTGAACACCTTAAAAAAATAAAATTTTGTTTATTTTGATTTAACTGAGAATTAGACAAAAGTAATCATTTGTACATAGCTCAGGCTTTATCATTGTCGAAAATGAAACCTAGCAGATACAGGGTAAACATCACAAGTGTGACATAATGGTGTCTTTATAACACAGCAGAAACACGTTAACACGTACAATTAGAGCACGGCCGTAGCTCACTTGTGCAAGCAGCAGACTAAAAACTCGGCTTGAAATATTCGCCTGGGAGCGCAAATTGACGTAATTCACATTTTTGTTTGCAAATTGATGTAATTCGTGTGAGGAAAATTCAGTGTAAACCCCTTTACAGATTTGTTCGTTTGGAAATGTAATCTAGGGAAACCATTGACAACAAGAAATGTCACTACATTGCATTGTGTTGATACATAAACTTCTGGTTATTATTTTTGCAATGAGGATAGGTTTTATGTTGACTGATTGATACAGTAGTTATTTTAAATTGTGAGTAGTTGTGGCTATTATAAACTGAAATTGTCCTTAGCGCAATACCTACCAACTAGTTAAAATGAAATTATAAAATCTCATTTCAAGTTTATAATAGCCAAAGCTACAATTTAAAATAATGAAATGTCAACCTGTCGACATGAGACCTAACCTCACCACAAAAATAATAAGATGTTTACGTACCAACACAATTCGGTCCAGTGACAATGCTTGTTGTCAATGATTTCCCTAGAATTTCGGCATTTGCATTTTCATATGAAACAAAAATGGACTGTATCGAATTGTCCGCTGTTGACCTAAAAATAAAGACGTGTTTAACACATTTTTCGTGTTTTATTTCTGCACCACCTACAATAGAATAACGAATTTTAGCATCTTGTATAGATTAATGTGAAAACCCTATGTATTTTTTAAAACCTTATGAAATATATCAGGAGGGCAAATTACACTATTTGCCCCCCCAATATATTCTGTGAGGGGGCAATCGCCCTCCTTGCCCCCCCCCCCCCTGTTCCTGCGCCCCTGTCAAAACATCTTTAAACATAACACTCAGAAGTATTTACAATGCTTCTTTCTCTCTAGATGAATTTCCACAACATACAGGGTGTCTTAAAACATGCCGCTAATAATTACACCACGCAATTCTACGTAGAAAAACAAGCAAAAAACTCGAATACAATTTTAGTGTTAACTCTTTGGTTACGGAGTTATTAATGCTCAAACTTTGAATTTTTTTCGACTATGGTTAAGAAATAGATTGAAATAGTATCAGCAACACATAATTCAACAATTAAAATAAGTAATCACATATAAATTATAACATTTTGGTAATTAGTTTACTTATAATTTGACGTTGCAACTATGCATTATAAGCTGGGTTTATTTTTAAAATGTAATAATAAAAAAATCATTTTTGCCACTTGTAAAAGTCACTTTTCTTTTCGTAAACCTGCTTCACTCATTATTGATTAGTTATTCCCTGTTATTATTGTTCTAACTTACTTTGTTCCTTGTTTGATTCTTCAGTTTTGTGTTTTTGGTTTTGGGAAAAAACATGGCATACAGTTTTCCTGAATACGCAGATATGTATTTGATATTAGGCGAATGTGGCGGTAATTGTCACCGAGCTTCAAATTTATATGCCGAACGTTATGTAAAGAGGAGACATCCTAATGCTCATGTTATTGAAAGACTAGATCGCCACTTAAAAGAGAAACAGGGAGTTGGTGGAGGGCGACCACGACGTGTATTACAACCCGACATAGAAGAAAACATCTTACAGGTATTAGAAGACGAACCTCGACAAAGTACCCGTTCTGTAGCTCGAAGACTTAATATTAGCCATACTGCTGTACATCGAGTGTTAAGAGAAAATCTCTTACATCCGTTCCACTTCCAGCTAGTCCATGGGTTGCTTCCGGAAGATTATCCGCGACGGATGGTGTTTTGCAGATGGTTATTACGGCAACACGCAGTCAACCCGGCTTTCATTGAAAACATTTTATGGACGGATGAAGTCACATTTACCCGTAACGGAATGTTTAATATGCACCACTGGGCCGATGAAAACCTTCATGTATTCCATCAAACTAATCACCAGTTTAGATTCAGCGTCAATGTATGGGCTGGAATTATCGGAAATAGACTAATAGGGCCACACATTTTGTCTCGTCGATTAAACGCCGAAAATTTTGTCAATTTTTTGAACAACGATTTACGGGGATTATTGGAAGAAATACCATTACTTGTCAGGAAAGATATGTGGGCTCAGTTAGATGGAGCTCCAGCCCACTGGGGGCTTGAAACTAGGGAGTGGTTAAATCAAAACTTTCCAGAGCGGTGGATGGGGCGTCGTGCTCCGATACCATGGCCCGCAAGAAGTCCCGACACAGAGCTGTTCCGAGTACAGACAAAAAGTACTCGAGTACCGAGTACAAATACTTTACTTAAAATGTAATCGAGTACCGAGTACAAGTACACAATGAAAGTATTCGAATACCTATACAAGTACAGAGTACCGAGTACAAAGGAATGCAATGGCGGAGTAATGGTAAAAACAAAAACCATAAAATTTATTAGTCTTTTTTTATTGGCTTTCAAAACAAGTTTTTCAAAATTGTCATCTGTCAGGGCATGGCGACGTGGTCTGTTTACCAGTGTCGCGAACAAAAATAATCGTTTTACTGCAGCCGATGATCGCAAGTATGTATTATAGCGAATGAAAAGTTTTTTCATTTTCGGTTAATCATCCAGCATTGACAGATTGGTACATTTTCTTCAAGGTAATGTAGAAGTTCAACTTCAATTTTGGACTTCTTTTTATCTATAATACTATAATATGCGATACTTTCAATTTTTGGGTTTCAATAATATGAAGAGATGAAGGTTCGCGTACATCATTATTATCTTCATCAAAATAAATATTCTAGATCCTGATCTTTGGCTTCGCTGTCACATTCATCGGAATTTTTAGAATATATTTCCAAATCGTTAATATCTCCAAAATAGTTAACTTTAGACACACAATTTTATATTAAAAATATTAGCTTCTCGACGTAATACTTTTAAGCAATCTAAATATAGGGCATTTTGTTAAAATAAGTAAGTTAGGTTTGCCACACTTTTTTCAGTCACCTCGTATAATCAATACCATAAAATTGGTGGTCTCTTTCTTTCTTTGTATGTATGTATGTATCTTTGTTCCCTATCTCCTCCGAAGATGGACCAATTAAATTGTATGATAGCTTAAAATTTTGCTAATTTTTAGACTTAGATCGTAGACCGGTTTTTATTTTCAAAAAAAGTACGAAAAAGTAAAGTAAAATATAATTATATTTAATTTAATTAAATCGTGTAATTAGCGAAGCGAAGCGTAGCACGGGTGATTCACTAGTTAGTTTACGTCACTAATCGGTAATCACTGTAGTCAGTCACTTATTAAACAATCATTTAACGAACTAACTAGAAACCTGAACACTGCACGACTGCAAGGGTTACAAAACTGCAATTAAGCTTTTTATGGCAATCAATTGGCGGACACATGTCTGAAATTGGATAAAAATGTAGGTACTTATTGCGCAGTGCAATGTACTCGAGTACCCGAAAATGTATTCGAGTAGACGGATATGTACTCGAGTACACGTAAATGTATTCGAGTACAGGAATATGTACTCGAGTACACTTAAATGCGTCAAATACAAGTACAAGTACATTTAAAAAAATATACTCGTGGACTGAGTACCGAGTACATTAAAAGTACTCAGAGTACAGTTACTGAGTACTTGTACTCGAGTACCGCACAGCTCTGTGACCCGACCTAATTGTCCTAGACTCTTTCTTTTAGGGCTTTTTAAAAGCTCATATTTATCAAGGAGAAAGTGAAACCGAAGAACAACTTATTGAACGGATAAATAATGCAGTTTGAGAAATAAACAATCGTAACATGCTGTAAAATCTAATACCAAACATTCTTACTCAATGTACCAAATGTGTAGAAGTTGCAGGTGCTCATTTTGAACAGCTATTGTAGCCAAACAAAGAGTACTAATTTAAATAAAACGCATTCAATCTTGATTTGTCAATTATTTCAATAATATTAGATGATATCCATGAAAAACATGAACACATACCTACTTGATTTAATTGCAGAATCACAAACATATACAATCAAGGGTAACTAAATGCATGTCTCTTAGCTTTAAATTGTACAGCGTTGCCAAATTAAAAAACCTATAAGTGCTTATAATTTAAAGACTTCGTCTAAGACCAAATTGGTGTTAAAGTTTTTTGCTTGTTTTTCAACGCAGAATTCCGTGCGTTAATTATTAGCCGCACATTTTAATACACCCTGTATATTTTCGCATCATCAGAACACAGTTTCATCTGCCAAAAAATCTTCTGTTAAAAAGCCATGGCGTTGTGAAGAAGAATAGCTTGTCTTGAAGTGCGTTGTATCTGTAATTAAACACTATTCACTACCTGGAAACTGGAGACGGCTTGCGAAGACTATCAGCAAATATCCCATTTTGGAAGGAATAAAATTGACTGATATAAAGTTTTGCAATAAAAATCATTTACCTAAAATAAAAGGAAAGTAGTTTTAAAATGCTCTTTGTACTTTGCAAAAAGCATGTGAGGATTTATAAAGTGTGCTTTTAAAGAAGGATCGACCAGCGCTACGCCTGTTTAATTAAAATATTAGTAAAATCCAGAAGTTTTATTTTAAAATTTGCTTTTAATCGATTATTTAATGTATTTTGTGTTCTTTAGGACCCACCGTATACTATTTTCTAATATTTGTGAGGTATGATCTAAAACCTTTATCCTCTACAGGGCTGTGGAATTTTTAAAGAGTTATTTTATGTTGGCAGTAACGAGTACGATACTTAATAATATATCCTAGACAATTTTGTCAAAATCACTTAACTTTTACAGAATGTTTAATACTGAACACAAAGTGGACCTGCGTATGGAAAATGGAGGAAATCACTTTGAACATCTGTATTTATTTTGTTTATGTATTCAATAAAAATGTTTGAATTTGTTAAAATAACATTATTCATATAACCTTAAATTGTCAGATGTAAAATGCCAATGTCACTTTCACTGCCAAGGGCTGCCAAAATAAGAATAAGAAGTACCTTTACATCCCTTTTCAGTATTTATTTAGAGTTTAAATGTTTTGTTTGTAAATGTTTTTAAATTACCTTTGTATTTTGCAAAAAAGCATGGTGTCAGAGGGAACATAAAACATGAAGATGTATAATGTGTTATTTTAAAGAAGAGTCGACTACCGCTACGCCTGTTTAATTAAAATATGAGTAAAGTCTAGATGTACCGAATTCTTTTTTAAAAATTGCTTTCAATCAATTAATTAATATCTATTATAAAATCACCCATACTTTGTGTTGCTTAGGACCCACTGTATACTACTTTCTAATATTATGAGATACCTATTTTTATATGTAGTGTCGTTATTTTGTACTACAGAAATGTATGGTCTATTTGTTTAAATATAGGTATTTTTTTCTACTGTCTAATAAAACCACATAAGAATATAAATTTCATTTTATTTGCTAACTGATAGGCAGAAATTAATTGGTACAATTCATAGCTCTCCAGCAAAATTAAAACATCAAAATTTTTTTAGTCAAACCTTTACATTTGTAAAATTTATATCAGCAGAAGTTGTATGCAGAGTTTCTATAACAAAGTTGCAAGCTTCAGGTAGCACTCTTCTTTGTACAAAAAATATGATAAAAATGTCATCATTTACCCTGTATCAGATGGGTCTCATTTTTTTCAAGGGCAAAGCCTGAGCTATGTGCAAATTGCTTTTATCTATTTCTGAGTTAAAACAAATAAACCAAATTTTATTTGGTTAAGGTGTTCACCTTATATATGTTGGGTTCAAAATTTGCCCTTTTTCGGCAAGGGTGAAAACCTGAGCTATGTAAAAATATTACTTTCATTTAAGTAGTGGTTCTTGATGTTACAGCAAAAATAGACAGAATTTAATTTTTGTAAGTGCTCACCTTGTATACATTTTGTTTTTGAAGTATACGGGCAACAGACAGGCAAGCCGACAGACGGAATTGAGAAAACCTGTTTTTCGTCATCTAGAGGCCCTGAAACGTGAAGATTTGGAAAAACATCGAAGGGTGATTTTTTTGCGATTACAATAGCTACTCCTTTGCCTCTTAGAGGAGGAAAGTAAAAACTAAAAAAACTGCTATAACTGTTCGATTTGGTTATGGGGGTTTAAAAAATATTCGTACTACTGAAAAGTTCATCTGGTCTCGAATATTCGAGAATTCAATTAATCTCGATCTTCTAGAATATTCGAGATCGATAGATGCCAATCTGGATCTCGAATTTCGAAACGAGATCGAAAATTATCTCGTCTCGGTGGCACTAACACTAACAGGCCGATTCTATGACATTTTTATATTGGTTTTAAAAATATGATTGAAAATTTGTCGAGATCGACAATTTGGTCAATCTCGTCTTGAATATTCGAGAATTTGATTAGTCTCGTCTCGAAAATTCAGAGATCGAGAAATTTATATCTCCATCTTGAATATCGAGAGAAGATGAGACGAGATCGAGAATTTTCTAGTCTTGGAGACATCATAAATGCATAGTAGTTGCATAGTAGTTACCTCGTTCTTGAAGTGACATATTGTTGAAAAAGCGAAAAAAATCTTATGGTGACAAACAATCTACCGAGTGTTTCACTTAAGGTGCGAACATAGGGAACTAGCATGGGAAATCGTATACCGGTTCACGGTTATGCATATTCCTGGTCACCATTTTTATGGAAAAAAATGGTAGTGGTACTAAATTAAAGAGAATAATTTTCCGCGTCGTTTAGTATTGAAAATTTTTAATTTAATTTAATTTAATTTAATTCGCACTCAGCCAACAGCCGTTAGGCCAATTATAGGCGTCGCTGTGCAGTCATGAGGACTTCCAACCCCACTAACGACTGCCATGATGTTGTATGACCGCCGGGACCAACTTTTTTCCGTGATAGCCGTACCACGAGGCGCCGAGAGATGCAGCCGTGGAACTCCCATCCAAGTTCTGACCAGAGACAGCGTTGCTTAACTCTGCTGATCGAACGTGGACGCTTGTTCAAGCTACACCACTCGGGACCCTGCATTGGATAATGTAAATTGTGCATAAAAGTGTTAATTTTAAAATTTAGATATTCCCAAATATTCATTAGAATACTCAACATTATTATTCATAGTAATTAGTTAAATACGTGAATTAATAACTAACAGAAAATAACATTTATTTTGGCAGAAACAAATTTGATCATATGCTGGTCTGTTTTTTGTGTGAATAAAATGCAAATTTTTTATTACAGTCTTTAAGCTGTTTCTATCTTCTATCTAAGCAACAAATTCAAGTAAAGTGGAATCAAATTAAACGCATTTTTTTTTCTTTCGATTGATACCGCTATCAATCCTATCAATTCAAGCGGCAAGCAGAAATCTGCATAATATATACGATTTAAAATGCTTTCCCCTATGTTCACTTTTAAAAATTCAATTTTTGTATAACGTCTCAAACATACGTAATTTATCTTAACGAGGGCATTTAAAATAATTATCTTATAGAATTTAATCCTATTTCTACTGTTAAAAGAACAAAGAAACTGAATAAGATCTACCCTTTCGTACACACAACGCTAAATATGTGCTTTTTAGGTTACTTGATTCTCATGGTTGGGCAAAATACGCCTTGATCAATGGTTCTGCAAATCCCTGACATCGCCACAAATTAGCAAGTTCATACGCCAAAGCCTACGGAACGTTATGTCGACCGATGGCTTCAGATACACCCAAGGAAGACATAATGTATTGACGTCTTCAAAATTCGACAAACATGATTCCCTACCAAAATTCAAATATGCCGGAGAATAACCTGTAACCTGTAACCTGTAACCTCATGTGCCAGAAGCACCGATTGTTGTTACCTACACGTGCTGTGCTGTGCTGTATTTGCTCTGTTAAAATAGTAAATCCTGAGTGAAACTGACTAATAATTAATAGTTCTGCCGGTCTTCACATCTGCTTGTAAGTTATGCCTCTGATAAAAAATTGTTCTTATTGCGATAAGCCACTATCTTATGAAAAGGAGACTATATGCATTTGTGATAAATGCCGGTTACCACTACATTCTACCTGTTCGGGCCTCTCCCGCACTGATGCGCAACTTCTCACCATCACCGATGTAAAGCGAAAACCAACATTTCATTGTGATAACTGTGTGCGCCAAATAAACGAAGTTTTCGAATTAAAACAAATGATACATAAATTAACAGCTGAAGTGGAAAAGCTCAAACAAACATCTTTACCCACACCTGATACGCTATCAGATGACTCTTATGAAACAATTCTAAGCGAACTTAATGAAAGAAACAAAAGAGCGTCAAATATAATCATTTACAATGTAGAGGAATCTACGTCCGTGTCTAAAGATGATAGGATTGCTCACGATATCGCACAAGCCACTCAAATAATGCAAAGTATTTCGAAGGTCGATACGACTTGCTTGCAGGTCGTTAGATTAGGCAAACCAAAACCTGCAATAATGCGACCGTTAAAAGTTATTCTCAAGAATTCAGCTGAAGTTAAGGAGCTACTTAAAAATAAAACATCTTTGAATAAAGGAAATGCAAAAAACATACGCCTAGCGGCAGATCAAACTATTATGCAACGGAAACACTTAGACGGACTGCGAAAAACCTTAAGCGAACGATTACAAAATGAGGAAGTTAACTTAACAATTAAGTATGTACACGGAGTTCCCAAGATAGTAAATACAGAAACCTCAAAAAAGTAAATAACATCACCACCCCTACTCACACTCCTTCCCCTCAGAAGTATAAAAAGCTGCGAATTGGCCACGTAAACATAAGATCGTTAGTCCCTTCTTTTGATGTATTTAGTGATTTTGTAGTAGAACATAATTTTCACCTCGTCGCAGTTACTGAAACCTGGTTAGCGCCATCGTTTCCCTCCGAGTTAATTCAACTACAGGGCTACCAGTTAATACGCCACGATAGAGACACGAGAGGAGGGGGAGTGTGCTGGTATATACAAAATAATCTATCGTACAAGTTAATAAACACCGATCATCTATCTAAGATATGCAGCGAACAAATATGGCTATGTTTAAAAATTGCTAATGTAAAAATTGCCACGGGAGCTATCTACATACCGCATATTAACAATGCTGCGCTTGAAGAAATTGAATCTGCTTTAGCAAATATTGCAATAACCGTAGATGAAATTTTACTCGTTGGAGACTTAAATGTTGATGTTTTAGAACAAGAATCAATATATTCCCGTAGTCTGAAAAATATTCTAGATTCGTTCGATCTTAGACAAATCATAACTGAGCCTACGAGAATTACTTCACAATCTGAAACCTTAGTCGATGTCATGTGTATTTCTAGGAACATTGAAGAAAACTTACATGGAAATATTGATTTACCGATGAACGCAACAGATCATATGCTAACATACTGTGAACTAAACTATGGCATCACAAAACTTAATCCAAAGATTGTTACATACCGATCCTACAAACATTTCAATATGGACGATTTTGTAAAAGACGCAGCTAGGGTGAATTGGAAATATTTGCAGGAACTTGAAAATATAGATAATAAAGTGGGATATTTGAACGACCAAATTATAAATTTATTTGATCGTCATGCACCAATAACAACCGTTACAATACGACATGCCTATAAACCGTATATAACTGACAACATAAAATTAATTATAAAGTTAAAAAATAACGCCTATAAAAAATATCAAAAAACTAAACTTCAACGTGATCGTGACTACTACAAACAGCTAAAGAACTTTTTGTCAACTGCCATGAAGAATGAGAAAGCTGCATACATACAACATCAGATACGTATAAACAAATTTAAGCCTCGTGTATTGTGGAAGCAATTTGCCCAATGGAATGTACATACTAAACCGGAACTTAAAATAGCTGAACATTTAAAAGATCCAAATTTAATTAACGAGTCTTTTCTAAGTAATATTGAAAAGGAAACAATTAATGATGAATTACTGGACTTCTTTCGTCAGCAAACTCGTAATGATATACAATTACAATCCGAATGTACCTACCAAACATCTGCTGAGGAAGTTGAAAAAATCATTGTCAACCTGAGGTCAAACGCTACTGGAGTAGATGGAATCAACTTATACATGATAAGACTAGTTCTTCCGTTTTGTATAAACGAGTTAACCCATATTATTAACTTTTCTTTTGACACCTGCACTACGCCCTCGATATGGAAAACAGCAATAATACACCCACTTCCTAAAGTTAGCTTAGCCAAAGATTTTAAAGACATACGGCCTATCAGCATTCTGCCCGCTTTTTCCAAAGTGCTAGAGAAAATTGCAAATAATCGACTTTTACTACACGTTCACAAAAATAGAATTTTGCCTGCTATCCAATCGGGGTTCCGATCTAATCACAGTACTTCGACTGCACTAATCAAGATAACTACAGATATAGCTAGAAGTATCGATAATTCCGAAGTAACTTACCTAACAATACTGGATTTTAGTAAAGCCTTCGACCTTATAGATCATAACCTGTTGATAGCCAAATTACATTACTACGGATTAAACCCACAAACTCTGGAATGGTTTACCAGCTATTTATCTGAGAGGACTCAAGCAGTACGGATTGACAACACTATATCCACGGAATTACCAGTAACCTGTGGTGTCCCACAAGGTAGCATTTTGGCACCAGCTCTATTTACACTATTTACTGCCGACTTGCCTGATGTGTTGAAAAATAATTGGAGTATTCACATATACGCTGATGATACTCAGATTTACAAATCCTGCTCACCGTCTTATGTCAATATCCTTATTGAAGAACTTAATAAAAATCTTCACCATATTGCAGAATGGTCCAAGCATAATGGATTGCGGCTGAATCCCAAGAAAACGGTGGTAATGTGTCTCGGTACAAACTATGGTCTCGATAAAGTTAGCCTTCACTCAAATAGTAATCCTATATTGTTAAATAATACCGTATTGACGCTCAGCGAAAGTTCCCGTGATCTTGGAGTGGTTTTAGACAAAAATCTCAACTTTGAAAGACACATCACCCAAAAGTGTAGTCAGTGTTATTTTAAATTAAAAACATTGTGGAAATTTAAAAACACATTACCTCAAGAAGTGAAGTGGAACCTGGTTAATATGCTAATCTTAAGTTATATCGATTACGCTAGTGTAGTATATTATAATTTTTTAACTGCCGGTATGAAAAACAAACTGCAAGTTTTACAGAACTCTTGTTTGAGATTTGCTTTTCAAATACCTTATCGAAATCATGTAACACCTCACTATAATAGATTAAATATTTTGAAACTAGAAAATAGGTTTAGGCTTTTATTTGGTACACTACTCTATAATATATTAAAATCGAGAGAACCGGCATATTTGTTCGATTTACTTGTAAAACGTTCTGATTTATGTAGCAGTAACGTTATGCTTAGAAATAGAGAACTGTATAACATACCGCAGCATAAAACTAGTAAATTTGAATGTTGCTATGAATATACTGCACCAAAATTGATTAATTCTGTAATTGCTATTTTTTCTAATCCAAGTCGTGCTCAATTCAGAAATGAGTTCAGAAAGTATTTAATGCAATTACAATCGGCACACGCTACAACACATTAATACTGCGGGGAAGGTGAAAAACGGCTATGCCGATCTTTTTCCGTTTGAACACATATTTATTTAATAATATCTATTTAATTTCATAATATGTATTTTCCTTTTCTCTTTGTTTTTATGTTTTTTTTTATATGATTGTACCGAAGTTTTTTTTTTCTTATGTGTTCAATAAATTTATTATTATTATTATTATTATTATTATGTATCGCTGTACGTAACGCATAACCTAATTGTGATAACTTCTCATCCCAGTTCCGATGGTCGTTGTTGACGTACGACCATACCATGGTCTTAATGACTCGATTCGCCCGTTCACATGGGTTTGCCTGTGGGTGGTAATTTTCTTTATACACAATCTTGCTGTTATAGCGTTTGGATAAATCCCGAAATGCCTTACTAACGTACTGCTTTCTCGAGATGTCTAACCGCCGTAGCACTCGCAGCAGTCTTCAGAATAAACATCATCGCGTATTTTGGGAAGCAATCAACAATAACCAAAATAAACCGATTACGCTTGGCTGACACCGGAAGCTGACACACCAAATCAGTACAAATAACCTCCCAAGGAAAAGGGATAGTACGCTTGTGCATTTCACCATAAGGTTTCTTCTGTTCGGGTTTCTGGGAATTACATACTGGACACCTCTAAACATAACGGGCGACATCGAAATTCATCTTAGGGCAGTAATACCGAGCAGAAACACGCCCAAGAATTTTGAAATAACTAAAGTGCTCATCCGTTGGCTCATCATGATTCTCCACTAAAATCCTAGCACTTAGTGATTTTGGAACCACCAGCTTCCTATCGTAGCCCTATTCAGGTAAGGAAACCCTGCATACGTTAACTTAAAGATGTTACTCCGCTCCACACGCCACTTGGGAATATTATGGTGGTTTTCGACAATTCTAGCCCTAAGCTTCTTATACCACTGATCCTGGTCGACTTCTTGAATCTCGATCAGCGCTATAGGCCGAGACAACGCATCATGTACGACATTCTCAAATCCCTTACGGTAGCTAATCGTAAAATCATACCCCTGCAACCTTAATGCTCAACGTGCTAAACGACTTGAAGGATTCTACAACTTCCATAACCACAATAGAGAATGACGATCGGTAACGATATGAAAATGGACTCCTTCCACATACGGGCGAAACTTATCAATAGCCCACACCAAGGCGAGACACTCCAGTTCGGTTGTTGAAAACTTCCTCTCTTGGGGAGTCAAACCTCTGCTAGCGTAGACAACAGTACGCTCTTCCCCTACGATGTTCTGGGTGAAAGACTGTCTCAAGACTTCAACTAAATTTTGCAGTCTTACGGGTCAAACGATGAAGTTGTAGCACAGGAGAAGCAAAATCTTTGAAAAACCTCCTATACGACGAGATTATTTCTACAAAACGCCTGACATCCTTACTGGATTTCGGAAAGGGATAGCTTACAGTACAATCAATCTTAGACGGGTCCACTCGTAGTCTTTGCCTATCGATAACATATCCTAAATACTTCAATTGGGATTTAACTAACTCACATTTCTCGGGATTAACTGTGAGCTCCGCCTTCAACAACCTAGTAAACCATTTCTGTAAAATCTTTAACTGTATCGTGAAGGTAGGGGTGGCCACAATGATGTCATCCAAATAGACTGACATCTAGGGGATTCAGTCAAAACCGAACAGCTGATCTACCAAAGACTGAAAGGCCCGGGCGCGTTATGCTACTCGAACGGAAATCTACGAAACTGAGAGCGCCTAATCAAGAACGACAAACGCTGTCTTCTTCTTGCTGCTCTCCTCCGACTCCACCTGCCAATAAGCGGAGTTTAAGTCAATCGAAGGTAAGTACTGGATGTTGGAAAGCCGGTCCAGAATAAGGGGCATATAAGACAGTGAGTATGAATCCCTCGGGCGACTTGTAACTCTTCAGCGATCTCGATGAAAGCATTTACGCTAAGTCCAGTATTATCCCCACTAAAACAAATACCTACTTGTGGACTGGTACAACCTTACAGTTAGTGTTAAAATTACTCGAAGACGGCTGACTACCATTAACAGAAGCAGCGGAACTCTCTACCCCATACTGGAACTGAAGGTTCTTCTGCGGGCTGACCTAACTTATCTAAAGTGTTTTCAATAGAATTAAGTTGATTCACCGAATTGTTGATGTTCAAACGCACATACAAATGACGAAGTTTGGATAGCTTTGACACGCTACCTGCAGCTTGAGTTGAACAACGTCACCAAAGCCAATGAACCACTCCAACATGTATTTTGTTTAGTTGATAGTATTTGTAACGCATATAAATTTACAGTGACGTGATTCAAAGTGTCGCTTTGGCACGCAGTGCCATTGTTTATTTAAATTTTAAGACGTTGAACAGAAATTATCGCCCTGAAGTCGATTTCGAGTCATAGTCATCAATTTTGATTGTTGTAACGTAGTTCATTTGTGAAAATTTAAAGTTGTCACCGTTTTTGAAATAGTTACATCATTTGCTGTCATTTTTGTCGCCTGTGTTTAGTTTAAACGTTTTGCAATTAACCTCACTAATCTTTTTGGAGTATTTTTAACGGTAACGAGTACATTTTTTAGGGCCGGTTTTTCAATTATGGTTTAAACTCATTTCAGAGTTTAACCCCATTTCACACATATTGTGCAGATTTTCACTACTAGTTCAACCGGTGAACTTAGTTTGAATGGCGTTTAAGTTAAACGGTCCAGAAGGCTGGTTTAAACTCAGTTCAGCGACATTCACAGAACTCCGTACTTGCTCAATCCACTATATGATATTTTGGTTTGGTTATTACTCGCATTTAAATTTGAAGTTTAAACATAACCTGGAAAAGGAATAATGGTTTTTGTCTTGTCCACTGAAAATTTTTATTAAAAGTGGATAATATGGAGCTTTTATTTGCAACACTGGATAATAACGATGGTTTCAACTTTCGAGTTCATCTGTAATAAAATTTGGTGATCATTTATTTATACCCATTTTCAACAGAAGTAAGAAAATTAATTGAATTACACACGTGCTTCCAGTTTGAAACTACAGAGCATGAAAGCAAACAGAAAATAAGGGCTAACGGCAACTCAAATCTGATCTGTGAGCGGTTGACTCAGACGCAGAATTTGTTTAAACGAATGCGATGTTAGATACACAAGTGTGTTCGAAACAAAGCTACAGTTAATCTGCGTTCACGTAAACCATTCCCAGAACTCGATTGAAAAAACGGAAACGTCGTTGAACCGAGATCAGCTCATGAACTAAGTTCTCGTGAACGACAATTTAAACCAATATTGAAAAACCGGCCCTCATTGTCACCCACATATTTTCTACATCAAATTAGTTCATTGCTAATTATCTGTGTTTTTCATTAGAAGATTGATCATGTTTGCATGTGTCTTTTGTGTATCTTTTCCGGTGTACAAGAATTCAGACGATGAGTTCAACCCAGCTGTTCGCCGCTCAAGCATTGCCAAGCTAGAAATATAAAGGGGGGCATTACTTCTAAGGTCGTAAAGAACCAGCTCTCCTCACTGAGCGTTCTTAATCCGGCACCCTTGTTACAGCCCATCGTAACGGGATTAGGGCAACGAATCTGTGTATTTTTTTCGATTTTGTAGATTTTATGTGGTAACAAACTGGCGCTTTTATTAAAAAAGCAGTTTATGCTGTAACGAGCTTGCATCCCAATATGGTGCCATTGTTCTGTTGTCATAAAGTCGATTTTAGGCTGTAACAAATTGGCTCCCAAACGTGTAGCCTTGTTTTGCCTACTTGAGGGCCTGTTTCGTGTCGTCAATAACATTTCAGGCTGTAACAGGGCTTATCATTATTCACAATTGCCACTGCGGGTTTTATTAATTGTATTAAAACGTTTTATCTGACACTTTAGTACTTTCTCATTTCAGTTATGCCAATATTGTTTATGCTTCCTGTTTGGATTGGGTGGATTCAAAGAGAATTCAGAGGATTCAGAACTATTCTTTTGTGTAAATGTGATCATCACTCACAATCTTGCTAAAATCAAATGGCTTAATATGAAGAATAGTCGTATATTACATTTTGCTTGTTTGAATTAATGGTAATCAAAGCCTAACGATATTTTTATAACAAAATTAGTTTCAGAACTGACGTCCACAGCATTAATATTGGAAGCCTACCAATAATACCTGTTCATACGTAATTTTTATTTTAAGAGGTATTTTACCTTTAATTTAGTTAAGATGTATAATGCTCTGTCACCACACTTAAAAACTTTGAATTTTGCAAAATTTAAGCGACGCCATACCGAAATTTTACTGAGTAATCAAATTAGTTCTCTATAAAATTGATGAAAACTAAATTTCCTATACTGAAATAAGCAAAACTTACTTTACTCGCTCATTATGCCAACAAGTTGACATTAAAATATTTTATAAGGTTAAGTTCTTTTGTATTTTGTTAACTTTTATACCTTTTTTATTTTGTAAGCCTTCTTCTTATGTATACTGGAGAGGTTAATATCATAAAACGGGTGTTAGACTTAAACAATATAATATATTGTGAAATAATTTCAATGATGTTGAGATAAGACGAGATTTTTGATTTAGGACTAAATTGAAAATGGAGCACTCCTTTATTAAAATGTAACTTCCCAATACTATATCCTTTGTAGCTTAGTAAATTTATAAAATGTTCCAGTAGAATAATGCAGTAATTTAGGATCAGTTTCTATCAGGATTAATATAAATGCATGTAGTTTTTATACAGCAATTAATGGCTTTTTGTAGCAATGTGTCCAATTTACTTACAACCGTGCTTCTTGCTTTTTTTGCGACATGGATTTCTCGGTGTCATAAAAGACACTCTGTGTTTATTCATGTAAATTTGTCCCATTATAAGTCAGCTTTTGCTTGAAGTAACGACTTCTTTTATTTTTTCGGTGCCGCTGCGAGCGGTTTACTTAGCTACACGAAAAATGCATTATTTATTTTTTGCTTGTAAGACGGGAAATAACTGCCGTCAAAGGGGATTTACGTTTTTGGATGTCGAACCTTCGATTTTCCGTGCTTTCAAACTACTCTAGGCGGTCGCGTTTAGTTTTAAATTGGATCTGATTTTCCAACTTTCAACCAAAATGTTTATATTCGTCGTTTTATGACATTTCTGAAATTTAAAGTGCAACTTTTTTATCTACGACCTGTGTACGTTTAAAATGGCAGGCTTTAGTGGCATATTACAGCGTGCAAGTACAAATTTAATTAGTGCTGGTTGCTAGTTGTGGGGGAAAAAATAAAACTAGAATACTCTTGCAAAGAATACAAATGTGGCATTATTCACAGTAGCAATAAAATCAGTGTTTGTTTAGAGACCTTGTAGATCAGGTAATGGCCAGTGCTAATGCCATGTGACTAAAAATTATCATTATTTTTACATTATGAAAATTAGGGTGTCGCATTATCAATCATATGTTTCTTTATAGTTACAAATTAGTTTTGAAACTCAGTGTAATCGCGTGTTGCTCATTTTGACAGATAGTGTGCCCCTCTATTAGTTAAAGGTAAATAATTTTCTTCATAGCATACAATTCATAATTTACTGGAGCAATGACATTGCTTAAAAGTATTTTTTATTTATCTTATTAACATGTTTTCATTTATTACGCCAAAACATTATATTTCAAAAATGGGCGACACGATTTAGTAATATCAAAAATTTTTCAGTATTAGGATACTAAGCGAACATGCGAACCTTCTACCTAATTTTGGGACTTATGGTTAGCGTTATAGGAATGGTCCTATCTAAGTTTCAAGTCGGGACAGCTGTAAGTAATACATTTTTTATATTCAAATACATCTATAGTCAACAAATAATGCTTTTCTGATTGGTGCTAATACATTACAATAATAAATAACTGCATAACGTATACAGCGCGGAACAAAAATTTTGAAAAATATCCAATTATTTTAGATTTATGGCTTCATTAAAATATATCCCACATCGAATACCTATCTACTCACCAATAAGAAATATCTAGAATCATTCTATCTTTTAATTTTTTAAAAAGTTTGTTCCGAACTAATTCCAAAAACATTTTTTACGTTATCTTAATAACTTCAAGATATATTACGTTGAAAATACAGTCGGACTTTCACACGTTAAACTTCTTTGGGTCAAAATTGTCTCTATTTCGAAATTTTAATGAATTTGTTGCGATAACATTTCACCTATTTTTTTTCATTTTGAAATTTTTACAATTTGAGGTAAAATTGTCAAATTTTAACATAGATAAATTTCCTTTGCGTCAAATACAGTGTATGCTTTTAACAGAGAAATGGCTATTTCCAAAACCTGAATATATCCTTAGAAATTTGGCAGCTTGTAGACGACTATCTACATATAATTCAATCTAAGTACTAACAATCTTTTCATAGTAGTCTTTATTTGGAGAAATTGATAAAAATGAAAAAAGAAGAAGTTTGCCCCAGACTTCGGGATTCTTCCAAATACACACACACATTTAATGGCTGTAAAAAATCATAAAATGTTTTTGACAAAATCCGAATATGGTGTTGGTTGCACCTAAACATTTTAAATCACGTTCTCACACAGACATCGATGAATCTTGTTACGGTTTAAACAGAATTTTACAACACCGACCGCATTTAACAATGGTTTGTGTTGAGAGGCAACGACAGTAAAGCCCTCGATCATCCACAGCTAGCTCGCGGGAGAGTATGATTTACGTTACTGGTGAAGTTCGGTTCTGTCTTAGGACATGATGCAACACCAAGGCCCCACCGTAAAATTCAACCCCTAGCTAGATGGATTTACTCCGTTTACAGCCGAAGCAGATTGGGTCTGGTACAAAATAGTTACGTGGAGGCTTAATTGTTTGCCAATTACAGGCCTAATTGCTGTAGCTACTGAAGTTCAACTTTTTATTTGCAATCCCTTAACAATTGGCTACTCAATAATTAGACACAACTTTTAAATTCATCGCGATTTCTTATTACTTAAATAACTGACACTTTTATTCAAAGAAACCCAAATATTAGCTTACAAATAAGGTTTGTTGAGCTTCTAAATGATTGGAATTGTAAAGCAGACAATATAGAATGTAAATACATATATGCAACATAAATTAATTTATTAAATTTAAAACGCTAGTAAACAACCCAACAAAAGTATATCAATAGGGAAAGTCTTCTGTATATAGCGAGACGTTCAACCAAGGTAGTTGCTAATTTAGTGAATATCCCTTAATTTAAGCACGCTCCTGGAATATTCACATTTCAGCAAACACTTTAGTAGGTAGGTAATTACAGATGAGCAGCTTTGAACTTGAAAAAGTTAACCATCCAGGGGGAAATTCTGCATGGAATGAATATCACCCAAATTCAGCTCTGGACCGTTCTAGTAGATCCACGTTGTAGCTGTTCTTGTTAATAGCTTTGAAGATTTATGCAAAGTGCAAACGCGAGATAGATTTTAAACCACCCTCCCCGTTGATAATTATCATTTACCTCCAACAAACACAACGTCGTCAAACCGCGGATTTTAACTAAAAGAAAAATAGGCAAGATTCAAGTTCGAAACCTTTGTCTGTATACAACTGGCAAACAGCTGCGACAATGGATACAAGACAAACTCCTCTTTTTCAAAAGTGGCTTTTTTTATGATCCAACGTGAAGTTTTCTCCCTCAAAAATTTCATTGTCTTTCTTCGATAGCCGGGTACGAGTCTTTAATTCCGACACTGTGATTGACAAGAGAGCTGCACAAACTTAGCTTCGTGTTCGCTCAAACTTAGAGGCCACTTTGCCTCACGACACACAAAAACTTAAGCCACCCCAAGTACAAGTACAACCCTGGAGCGATGGGTCATAATCATCAACGTGTTAACTATATAAGTAATCGGCAACAAGTGACGACTTCGCCCGCGTAAAATTCGGAGAGCGCGTTTTGCTGTCCATTTTTAGTCACGCGATGTTTTGTTGCCCTCGCAAAAAGGAAAATTTTGGGTTTGCAATTGTGGAGTAAGTAACGCTAAGACTACAATCGATAGAAGATTTTGAAATGAACACGCCGCAATCTGAAATACTCTAAATGCGTTGTACGGCGGCGTCGCGTTTAATCGACTCGGCGGCACTTAATTGGAGCACGGACAATAGTACAGGATATCTTCCGAATTGCATACCTTAAATGCGATAACGAAACAAAGCTGTCCTGCGTCCGAAAATTATTTAAAGATGTACAGGGACGTACTAGCCCGAAATGGTTGAAGCACTAAGAATTGGAAAATTAATCTAAGCGGTTCTCGAATGGTTGCCGATAGAAGTGTCGTAAAATGTTAGTTTTTGTAACAAAACCATATTTTATTTTGATTTCAAAATTATATCCTCAAAGGTAAAAATTACAATAAAAACTTTTAAGCCAAATATTTCTTTCTTATCAGTCTTTTCCGTTAGAATACACTTAATTAGTAAGTATATACTTCCATATTACATAAATCTAAATTTTAGAAGAAAAACAAGTTCAAAATGATTTACTGACCCTATTTGATGAGTGGGGGTCAGCATGGTCCCCACGCGCCTACTTATCCAATAAAATGGCACGGGCCTACTACTTCAGAATATTTTAAAACCAAAGTGTGCTAAAAAAAGTTGTTTTAAATTGTTGTACGGCAAATCGTGCTGACCGGCGAATTGTTCCCAGCAAACAGTAGCCTGTCGCGGATTATTTCCGGAGAATTATCGCCTACGAATAGTTCTGGTGTATCTTTATAGACCGAACATTCCCAGCGAATCTTGTTTGATGGCGAATAGTTTCCAGGAAAACGTTTCTAGCGAATGCCAGTGGATGACGAATTGTTTGCGGTGAATTGTTACCGGCACAATTCTCTCGGCGAATCGAGGGCGGTGGCGAATAGTGTTCCCGGCAGATTGTTACTAGTGAAACGTTTCCGACGAATCGGGGTCGTAGCGGAATATTTGTCGGCGATTCGTTATTGCCGAAACGTAACAGGCGAATCGTGGTCGGCGACGACCCTATGCATCGTTAGCAGAAAATAGTTACTGACGAAACGTTCCCACCGATTCGTGGTCGGTGCTGAACTGTTATCAGCAATACGTTCCGGGTGAACCGTGGTCGGTGGAGAATCGTGGTTGGTGATGAATCGTTATCAGTAACAAATCGTGTTCGATAACGAATAGATCCCGGGGAATCATGTTGGTCGGCAGCGAATCGCTAACTGACGAATTTTACCCAACCCATATTCTATCGTGGTTGAAAGTTTGTTGCATTGTTATAAACTTATGTATCATCGGTCACCATGTCAGAAAAACACTAATTTGTAAACTGTACGAAAAATAAGCGTATTAATGAACTCAGGGCCAACGATTTAATAATAAACTGGGTGTTTCTATGTTCTATGTAATAGCAGTGACAATTTCAGGTCGCACCAAAGCAGGCTATGTTTGACAGATTCGATGGTTCCTGTCCTGGTCACAACGTATCCATCACTTATGAGATGAAGGGGTTGAAAAGCGAGGGCTCCAAGATGATTATAAACACAACCATTACCGTAAAGTACGACATCTTGACAGACCCTACGGTAATTTTTTTTTTATTGTCTTGATATAACTTCTAACAGGTGTCCCAAAACCTTCGTTATCGAGCAGACACTGAAATTGAAAGCGTATAGTTCATACTTTGTCAAGATTGACATTTTATTTTTATAGTTTTGTTTATAAATTAAGAGCTATACGTTTTTAATTTCAATACCTGCTCGATGAGGAAAGCTTTGGGATAGGTACCTGTTATTTTGTTAATTCTTATCTGTCAATTAAAAAAAAACTAACAGGTTTTCTAACGTTTAGTAATCTCATGTAACACAAGAATTGACCGAGCTTCCTAAAGTAAATTGATATATCGAACATCTGTTAGTGTGCTTTCGATTTACTATACCACTTTCTCTACTTTCAGATGCTGATCACGATACACAGATGTAGATCTAAAGAAAATTTGGACACCTGCGAACACTTTCGGGACTTTAAAACCACTAAGTACTGCGCGATGCTTGCTTCCTCCTCCGGGTTATGGGACTCCTATTTTAAAACGTTTACGCCGCCGTGGAAGTGTCCAATAAAAAAGGTAATCTGTCTTGAAAATTTTGCATTGTATTAAAATAAAACGTTGAAAATGAAGACAAAAAGATGCCCTGTACGCTAACAGTGAATATTAGGGTGAATTCAAGCGTGTTACAAAAGTAAACCTAAATTGTAGTATCAGTAACTCCAAGTCTTAATGCAGACTTGCAATATTTAAATACCACATATAGCTAGTCATTTTAAGAGTTAAAGAATATTGATATTAGTACAAGATATAAACTAAAACGTGAAGCATTATGCGCATACTAACTTATTGGTAACAACGATGCTATGCGTTCTTTTGAAGTTAAGCGCATGTGCTTCGTTTCATCGTGATCTTACCAAAATTAGTTATAGGTTTACCCAAGACCAAGGCAGGAACACGAGAAGGCTAAGACGACAGTAATACAAAATCAAAATAAAACAAAGAGAAGGAACAAATGAAAAGACCAACACAATATCACAACAAGAACCACGCAAGATTCAGGTAGGAGTAAGACAATGCAAAAAAAATAGAAATGAGCAATTCAGTTCTAAAATACGATTAACACAACGCCAAGACTAAACGGAAACAAATCTTCGTGCGGCAACCAATAAAAGACCAATGAGACCAATGCAAGACCAAGTTAAAACTATTCCAAGATAAGACCAAGGCCGAAACAAACCCAAGGCAAGATTAATGCAACAGGAAAAACAAAGACAAAACCATGCTAAAACAACACAAATATAGAATCAACTCTAGATCGGAACACAACCAACATAGGACAAAACACGAAAAATAAAGTCAAAACCAAGAGAAGCCCAAATACAAATTAGAACCACACTAAAACAGAACTAAAACAGCATAAAAGCAATGACAAATTATCATTATGGAAATAAAGACATAAACAGCAAAAGTAATGCAACACCAAACGAAACCAACACCAAATTTGGTTTGACTAGTCGAATATAAAAGAGACAGAACACGGACACGGTGACAAAATAACATTAGCAAGAAATCGAGCAATAACCAAGACAAAAATATTGTAGAGTTAAGACAGGAGCAAAAATATACTGAAATTAAGCGAAAACGAAAATAAAATAATGCAGAAACAGGACCGAAACAAGGTTACAACAAAACTAAAAAGAAAAATCAAAGCATTAAATACTATCACGAAATGCAAAATTAAGATAGGACTACGAGAAAACCAAAACAAGGCTAAACTAAAACCAAAGTAAAACGGAGATAAAACAACTAAGTAACACGATACCAAAACAAGAAGAAATGAAAAGAAGGCAAAGATCGAAACAAAACTAAGACAACAGGAAGATGCAAGACCAAGATAGTAGCAAGGCAATTGGACAATACTGAGATGAAGCAAAACAAGA
>CALNHX010011793.1:0-29540 GCA_940337035.1 Agriotes lineatus
ACCCCAATTAATAAACCAACTCTTAGGTTAATCGACATTCTCATTAGATCCAAAGACATACGACAAAATCCCTAAAAAATGAGAAAGAACTTGACTGACTTATTGGACAAGGTACAAAACATCACTCTTACTGTAAACTAACAAAATAAACTGGAATACGGACATAATAAGATGAAAAAAGACTTTTAAACGTTTTGACTACTACGACCCTGCGTAACAACATCAATAGTCTTACTTTTTATGACGCGATTCTATTATACTGACGAAACTTACGACTCTTACATTTTACATGACGACGTAAATTTCTGACTTTACTAAATACATAACTAGATACGAGGAATGACGTACTGAATATCTTCAACGACTAATCTAACCTACAAAGACCGAGACCAACATTATCTAGAATTCATTTTCTTTATTTATTCTTAAAACCTGACAATAATTTGTATGTTTGACAAACGAGCACGTACCGACCACTACTATACATAACCTAAGTAGTTGACATAGCTACCACTTTTGGGCTGCTAAAATATTGTAAGGACAACGAAAACATTACATGACAGCACATTAGGACTACGATCATCCTCATGAAATTTTTGACATAAACATGGAACTGTGACGACTACTAACTGCAAGGAAGACACAGATATTTGACACCACATTACTAATGTTAACGTTTGTAATAAATTAACCTAGACATCCAACAGCAACATTATAACTATTGCCATGTAGTTCGTAACAACATAGATACAGCGACGCATCAACGACAGATTTTAAGAAAATTTATAGGAAACCGCTTGGGACTATTTAAACAATGACCATTTCAAATATGTTGACTAGTGACACCAAAGGTTGGCGACATGGTCCATGAACTAAAGACAACGAACATCGACTATAACTATATAACCGAACGGAGAATTTTCGAACTTACCGACGTACTAACTAACTAACTGACATTAAGAAACATGGAACTCTTAAGAAGAATTAAACAAACTAATGTACTATCATCCAGTAACTGACGGACAACAAAAACGAAAAATGTTTTACCTTTTACATAACTCGACGGACTCTTCTTTGGACATAACTGACTATTGACTGCTTAAGATCAGAATAGATACTCTACCACCTAGTACAATATTTATAGAAACATCCAACAGGTTTGACATATTGAGAATATTACCTACAAGGACTTTGACTTAATTGCTACGAAAACTTTCACAGTGACTGATTAGACAAACACAACTGTTTTACTTTGACTTTACCTAAATATACGGTGAATTATTGTGATCAAGTTAAACCTCTTAATACTCTCTTACTGTACTCAGAGTAAACCTGACTAATGTATATAGTACTGACCATTACTTGATTATATTACTATGAATCTCACGTACTGACCACGTCTGACTGCGACAAAAATAGCAATAAGAAGACTTACTGCCCCAACAGACTAAAATACGTGAATATTTAATATTGTGTTATTTTTATTAGACATTATTATTAATATTAGGTTTATTTTTACTGTTTATACGACTACGACTGACAGACAACTGATTCCTCTTTCTTAATTTAGTTTAAAATTGTATTAACTAATTAGTTTGTAACTACTCAGTTACGATAAGACTAATTTGTACGTAAATTTTGTACATTTATATGAAACACGTTCCAGCTACTACGCTGCCATTGGTGATATTGTTACGTTATTACTTAAATATTTAGAATCCTATATGTATTTTTATACTATTTATTTTTGTAAACAATTATACTGTATATAAAATTTGTATTTATTTAATATATTAATGATGGTACATACCTAAAACCTGCTTTTATTATATTAAATCTTTGACCGGTTTGCAAATTGAAATGACAGCTCTGTCCCAGCAGCTCTTTCCATTAACGGTATTCGTCAATAACCGAATCGTTTCCTCTGCTTAGGTATCACAATCACTGGTTCGCGTCTCATTTACGAATAATGTGTATAACATTATATGATAACGGCCATACCGCATTAAATGTACCTATTTAACAGATTACCAAAACTGAGTGTCTTAAGAGCGGGTGTTCCAAAAAGCACATATTTTTTAACCAGATGAATACCTTAAAATGCAAGAGTATTGACAATATTTTACATTAAATATCATTATCTATTGTAACACCAGAACACAGTCTCTAAATTGGCTTTCCGTCTGCATGTGCTTCGTTCGGTAGCTCAGTTAGCCAAGGGCTCGTTATTTTGCTTCGATTAATTAGACTAAGAACACGTCTGATAAGTTATGTGTATTGTCTCGATTATTGCATGCCATTCTTAACACTAAACCCAATGTAGAAAAATGTGGGTACAATTCAATACGAAAATAAATCAATTTAATATACGACGGTTGGATGCTAAATGCTTAAGTAGGTGGAATGAGTTTCGGTGGTCGGCGATCTCTGCTTAGGCTGAACGCGGCCACACTGCCTCGGGACCAAGTTTGAAACTAGCAACATTAGGTAGGCGTAATTTGCAATCCTAGCAGCAATTTTCGTGTATGCGAAGAGCTCTCTTGATTTATTTATTTCTACGTCGGTTAGCTCAAATCGGAGATATGTTCACTCAAACTCAAATATATATATATATAGGATCAGAAAAACACAATTTATAAAACCAACTGTATAATGTTTTTAACCAGTCTATACAAACGAATTGTAATTTTATAGAAATGCTTTGTACATTAATAAAATTTATAATTTGCACTGGGGCTGCGTTTCTTCTGTTTCCTGGCGAAGGTGGTAGCAGTATTTGACCTAGAGTGTAGTACGTATTTCGGCCCTGTATGTCGGATGTCCAAAGCTCGGCTTCGCTGATAGCGGCGGTTTTGTTTACAATTAGTGTGCTGCAAACATACGCATAAATTTCCAAAAATAAGGGATACCTGCGGTTCCGGGAGTGAGTAAAGGCCGGTGCGGGTTGTGCTGATGTCTCAGGATGGCCAGCCGTTGTTCCCGGAGAAGCTGCTCCGTAAATTCGTCCCTGCTGAAGTTAGCCTATTTTAGCGAGCAAATGCAATTTACAGTTCCGGTCCTTGCGTGCAGCAAGAACCTCCAAGTTCGGGCTCAAGTGGCTTATTTTGCCTTCCGGGCTACAGGAGACGTCGTGGGACGTATATTGCTGTCCCTCCAGGTAAATTAATTAATGCGGTTATTTTGTTCGGACCGCATTCAGGTAGAACGTACAAAATGGTTCCTACAGGTCTGGTTATGAATACATTATAATATTCTCGTCGCCTACGGTAATGTCGGGACCTGCGGTTTTGAATTAACAGGAAGTACCTTAGGAGACAGAAAACGCTAGCAACATGCTATGGTACAGGTCGGTAGTAGAAAATGCCTTTGGACCCCGAGGACGCGAGTCACATGCTAAGGCAGTAAAGAGGTGGAGGAAGGTAAGTCCAGAGACTCAAGTCGGACTGCTGGTCGGGACCGGTAGACTCAAGTGGCTTTAAATTTTCGAGAAACCTGCCTATATACTTTCCGGGCGGCTTTATCTGTACAGCGGCTCTGGGTTCCCATGGAGTGGGAAACGATGCCGTCGTTTATTTAGCGGGACTTCGCGCATAGCCTGTGCCTTCGTGTTATCGTAAAACCGAGCGTCGGATAGATGTAACGCTCGATTACGCGATGTAGAAATGTAATCATTTTTAATGCTTAATTACAATTTGCTGCAGAAGCTAAGGTTATAATATCAATTTGAGCCTGGCCAGACGTTCTGTGCTGGACAAAATGCAACTGAAAATATTCGGGGCACTGTCATAAATTTTGGCCGGGCCGTTGCTTATGCTTCTTTTACGACCTATAATTTCACCAGGAGACCTCGTAGGATGATCCTGACGGCTGGGACGAAGTCTCTGAACAAGTAAATTATGTATATATATAATGCGAGCTCTGTTACGGTTGACAACGTCTTTCGCTTCCCATTCGCCAGGCCCGTCTGTCATTCCACTCATCATCTCTCAGGCCTCGTGCTTCCATTGCCTCTAGCACATTTTGATACCAGCTTCTCGGTGGTCTCCCACGTTTTCTTCTCTCTGGAGGTTGCCAGTCCCAAATTTTCTTGGGCCATCTATTTTCTGGCATACGTTTTAAGTGACCATATCAGAAGAGGCTTTTCGTTTCGATGGTGTCCACTATGGTTTCCTGTACTCCCATAGTTTCCCGAATTGTTTCATTCTTGATGTGTTGTGTTCTTGCAACTTTAGCTGACCTCCTCCAAAAATCCATTTCCATGGCATATAGTTGGGATCTTTTAGTCACCATGTAAATTATGCCTTCGATTAATTACGGTGGTGGTTGTGTTCGAAGCGTGCTTATTACTCCGCTATCAGATTAATTGTGGAAGACCCCACTAACACCTAAAGTTTTCCTTTTAAAGGCGTATTTAAATAGCTTGGAGCCGGTTGGTTGCAAGGAAAAGTGGGATATACTCCGGTACCGAACACGGCAGCCTACAAGGTAGGTTAGGGGTTAGTTTTAGAGATAATGAAAATGGCGGCCTAAAAGATGGATTCGGGCTTAGGAGTTTAAGAGGGTGTTTAAAGCTGTGGATAGCTTCTTCCGGCTGGTCTCTGGACTCAAGTGTCTCGGACCGGCGGCGTAGGCTCGCTTTGAAGGATAACGCAATGTCCGGATCTGGTCCATTGGCCCGTTTTGCTGGAGGAAACGAGGCTTCATGTGTCCGCTTTGGCGGTTGCTGGCTTTGCAGGGTAAAGTCAACCTGGCGGCGGCTTCGGGATGGACGAGTTCGACTGGAAAGTTTGCTTTGACTGTAGGTTGCTGGGCCTCAGCCCCAGGAGGGTTGAGGGCTAGTTACTCCTACGTGTGAAGCTGGATTGAAGTGTCTCGATCTAAACGGCATCGTCTTCTTATATTCTTTTGAACCTCTCACTATCTGCTCGCGGAGGCGCTCATAGCTGGACCGTTTCTCTAATAAAAAATCTCCGCCCGCGGGAGGTCGAGCGTCATTTGTGATTTAAGATGGCCCGATCAAGTTGCAGTATTTCCATCTTTGTTTTTCTTCTTTGTATATCTTTAGTCTATTTCTCGAATTTCGGCGTTTCATTTCGTTGGCACGTAGGAGTTGTTTAGTTTTTTGCGCTCTAGTTTTGATAGCGTATGTAATGATAGGTTGTACGCTTGTTTTATATATTTTTACTTTTCCGTCTGCGCTTATGTATTTGTTTTTCTAGATCAAATCTCGTAAGCAACCAGCTGCCGAAGCTGATTTGGTAGTTTGTTTCACTACTTTCGCATAGAGATCGCATTAACTTGAAACCTTTACTTCCATGTAGGTAAACTTCATTACTTGTTCTATCGGTTTGTCGTTTATAATTAATTTACACCGAATAGGTTCTTTTTGGATATTTTGGGCAATTTTGTTTTTTCCATGTTTATTTGCATATAGTACTTAACATAACATTATCTGGAGATCTTCCACCGTTTATGCCATGATTGCAGCATCGTCTGCATATCATACGATTTTAATTGCATGTGTGCTCATTCGACATTCACTTCCTACGCTTTTTACTTCTTCGACTATCCTGTCCATAATGAGATGAAAGAGCATAAGGCTGAGACTGTTTCCTTGTCGAATACCTTTGGTTATTGGTAGATGTTCTGTAACTTCTTTGTTCACCCTTATACTTGTTGTGTTCCCTGTGTTGAGTTTTTCTATTATATTCACGATTTTAACAGGCACTATTTTAATTTAATGTGTTTATAACATGGTGGAGCTGAACTTTATCAAAAGCCTTTGTCATATCTATAAAATACACATTATATTCAAAGATTTCTTCTTTTACTTGTCTTAGTCTTAGTAGGTTGCCAGGGAAGGATTTTTTATCAAACTCAAGTAGGATGTGGCTCTTCACCACGTACGACGGTCTTTAGCAGGAAGAAGCTATGGAGCTGCAGGCATCTATATTATACCACTAGCTAACAGCAATGGTTACGCTACACTTGCTCCTGGGTATTCTACCCTTAATTTTGTAATCCATACAGGGTAAGCGTATGTTGGTATTGGTTTAAGAAGTGTTTTAGTATGTTAATATTAATAAAAGAGAATACATGTTCAAGTCTTGAATACCCTAGATTTTATTAATTATTTACGTACAGACTCCAGATTAATCTTGTGTCTTGTGTGTGTTAATTTTACAGCAGAAGATTTAAATTCTCTATAAGAATGCCATAAATTCAATTTTCCTATGACGAACAAAATCGAATCTATAGTGGCGAAATCTTAGTGAATAGCGCAATTCACATGGTTAGGTTTCTCGTTCTTATATATCCCCATATCGAATAATTTTTGTTAACGTCTGTTATATAATGTATTAATTAATTGTTAAGGACATCAATATTGGTATAATGGTATTAAAAACTTACAGTTTATACTTCAGAAAGATAAGAGGCTGTTTAAATTATACGGCTCACCTATGTCTATGTGTTTACCGTAAATTCTAATCTCAAAAAGGGTACTACAAAGCAAAGAGCAGCATAGCTTTCGATGCATATTCTGATGATATAGTTGTCAAAAGTACAATATTCGCAGAGCTTGTTCGGCGATTAACGATACACACTTCCGTAATTATACTATTCTCTAAATCTGTTGCTGAAAGCAGTCTTTAGACAATGTCTTATTAAAAAATTAGAATAAATATCGGATCATCCCCTTATTGCTTAAGAAACTCGAAGGTGCGGGATTCGCACGCTGACTAAAATGCTGACGTATTCATAAATCATATCGCAATAGACATGTCAAGCGATTACAAAAATGTAACAAAGGTTGGCGAAGACATTGATCTCTAATGCTACTCTATTTTATGGTACACGTACAAACCCTACGCTAAACAAATAAATAAACGAAATAGCATTGGCACAATCTCGCTTCAACATTTATTTCGTGAAACCGCGCAAAAGAACAAGCGACACAAGAGTGTACTGTTCCGGCAGCTTCAATTTGCTGAATAAAGTAAAGGAGAATATTTTATTCTCGCACGCTTTTAGTGGTTGCGATACAACTTCCTCCTTTCTGAGGTAGGTTAAACTAATATTTTGTTCAGTTGCTGAATAAAAACGAAGAATTGCAGCGAGTCGTGCAATTTTTAAAGATCTAAATCGCACTGACAATTTATCTCCGCATTTTACGAAGCACCCACTGGATAATCTAGAACTTCAGCTGTTGACGATGTCATTAATAAAGTGTTTTAGCCTTGCGTCTCTACTCTTAAAGAGCCAGCTGCCCCTCAGCATTCATGTCGTAAACACGGCCAAATTTAAATAGGATCTGGAAACGACCGCTCGGAGGAACCTGTAACCCCTAGAGAGCGTGTCCGTAGGTGTCGGTTCGGAAAACGGGCTTCAGATATGTATAATAGGAAGGAAACGAAATATCCCCCAAGGACAAACAGGTACTAAATTAGAGTCTGTACTTCAGAAGAGCGGCTAACTCTCAAATATCATCAAAGATGCTGATATCTTAGGCATAGGTGGCGGAAAAGTGTCGCCAATTATTAAACCAATGCCGGCAGCCAAGTTCGAGCTAGGAAGTATTAGCTCTTACGCACCAAACCGCACTGCCCAGCGTAGTGAGTTAAATGGCTAAAAACCCAAATCCCCCCCCCCCGTTTCAGCCCCCCACAATGCAAGTTGAAGAAAGGAAATAAGCCTCAGTTTCCAAACGTGACTGTGTTAAGTGAATTTTTCGTGCTACAGTAACTAAGCACAATTCCCGATTGCCGCCAGGCATAGTGGGTTTTCCGCAGCGAATGTCGTCGTAAATCAAGTTTGAGGCATAAAAACACAGCGTGAGCAGAACGGCGGGGATTAAAGCCATCGAAAACTGTATCGCGCCACACATGACCCCATATGGTCTGCGTTATAAAGACACCATACTATTCTGTTCCATTTGTGATGTTCATCCTGTATCTGTTAAATCTCATTTTCGCCAATGATAAAGCCTAAGCTATATGCAAATGATTACTTTTATCTATTTCTCAGTTAAAGCAAAAATAAACAAAATGTTATTATTTTAAGGTGCTCCATCTGTATACAACTATACAGTGTGTTTCACTTTTCATAAAGACTTCTAAATAACTTTATTATTTTAAAAGCAATCAATATCAAATTTTTATCAATTGTGTAGGTCACGACAATGCATATTTGTGTTTCAAGACAAGTCATAGTAGCGATTAAGATAGAGCAAAAAAGTATTAAGAAACGTTGTTACAAATCACTCAAAAACCCAAATACCCCTGAAAAATTTTCACATATAATCTCATAAGAGCATTAATTCTTTCCGGAAATTTTTTGAGTGCGTTGCAACAACGTCGTATTAATTTGCCCGAGCGGGGCGGGACGCGGAATGCTCGAATGCAGATTCGGTAAGAAAATCGTAACGACACAAACCCTAAAAAGAAGTACCTAATGTCTACCTATAAAAAATTTCCAAGAAATTTTTTAGTTGTCTTGGTTACGGCTCGTGAACTAATTTTTCTATTGGTCATTAATGAGTGTCGTACGATTTTCATGTTTAAATTTTTATACCGTCAGTAGATAATAATTTGTTATTGCAATAATAATAGTGCCATGAAACAAGAGAACAATTCGCACAAATTCTTTGAAGCGCAGAAACGTCAGCTGCAAATATTGATCTTTGCTGAGCAACGGCCGATAGACATTTAAGTATTGCTGACAAATTAGATGTTATTCCACTTGATGCTGACAATGTACGTTCTACCCAAGAGGCTACTAGAGAGTTTAACGCGAGACACCCTGAACGTTCACCCATCCGTCATTGGTCTGTTGCATACTGAAATAGCTATTTACGTTATTAGACCGGTAGCAACATTTTTATGGCCGCGCCAATACTTTACAGGTTGAGCCCGTAGGGCGAGACCTGTATGTTTGGCAAGGCCATAAAAATGCTACCGGTCGTGTATCGTATAAGATTTTTTAGGATACGAGTCCGGTAGATAAAATTTACCGGCCGGTAGTTCTACTACTGGTCTAGGCCGGTAAATTGTATCTACCGGACTCGTTTGTAACTATGTAAACGCTAGTTACCAATGCAGTATCCTAAAATAACATTTACAACACTCCTGGAAATGTTGCTAAACCACGTCCACGAGAATTAAACAACCGACATCACCATTTAGATGTAGTAATATTATCAGCATATCGTATAAATCCTCACACGAGTTTACGACATATACGAAATTCTTATTCTAAAATTTTTTAGATATCTTCGCCGTCACAAATGTAAACCGTATAAGCCAAAATATTTACACGCTCTTGAAGGAGATCTCCATAGACGAATGGAGTATCGTTTATGGGCTCCGTAATTTTCTAAATGACGGCGAATTTTTGAAATAAAATTATGTTTAGTGATTAAGCTACTTTCACTACTAACGGTGTAGTTTCACCCCAGAGCTGTAGATACTGGGCAACAGAAAACCCAAATTGGATTATCAACTATAAAAGGCAATATTCACAGAAAGTTAACGTGTGGTGCGAAATTTTAAACACACGAATCATTGACTCGTATTTATTTTTTGATACGCTAAATGCAGAAAGGTTTTTAGATTTTTTGACTACTTAATTAATGGATGTGTGCTTGATGACTTACCACTGGTTGTGGTGTAATGCACGCCAGAGGACAAACTCTTTTGGCATGCTTTACTCGTTGAGTTACCGTGCTCTTCCATCCTTCCCCTTGCAAAAGAGTTTCGCCTCTGGCGTGGTTTAGACGTTGAGTTACCGTGATCTTTTGCTTTTCCTCCTGATGAAGTTCCTTACGCAAATGGGCAACATTTTGAGTTCTTTGGCCTCAATAATGATACGGTCCAATCCCTGAAGTCGTTTGTGAGTTTACCTGGAGTTGGGCAGGACCCTTCACAAGAATGTCAGATGAAAAATGGACCCGAAAATTGTAACCATGGAAACTAATTCCAAAACAACCACCAAGACGTGCACCAAACGCTGAAAAGATGACATAAAGAGAAATATGGGCCATGATTGGATAAATAACGTGCAGAGCAGAAAAGAGTGGAAGCAATTAGAAGAGGCCAGTTTCTTGCGTTGAATGACAATCGGATAAAATGATGATGGAAACGACAAGAGTTCGCAAGACTGGGATTGAAAAACGTCAAACAACAGACTGCTTTCAACTAACAAATATCCAGCTACACATACGCTCCTGAAGACCTTATTCTACAAATTTTCGAAAGGCGGAAGAGCATGATGCACCTGTAGGAAACTTGATGTCGGATGCTATATATCGTTTGCTGCAATTTCAGAAGACAATGAACAAATCGATGCAGAATCAGAGCACTTTATGTTCAAAGAGATCAACAAAACAGAAGTATTATTAGCGAATGAAATTGAAGAAGCTGATATCGAAGAAATATAGAGAAGATATATGTTTACTTAACTTCCAAAAGAGGAAAAATAGTTGAATTGATCCTAAACGAGAGACCATTTAAAAACACGCGATATACTCGACAACAAAATGGTGTTGGAAATAAAAATAAAATAACGATATCTACATATAAACACAGTATCGTTACTCCCGTTTTTTATAAACAACAGTAATCTTACTGCAACGGCTTAAATAAATTTTAACACGTCAAAAACACTTAAGAGTGAAATTAATAATTATATTTATAAATCTAAAAAAAATAAAATAAAGTATTCTTTCTAGTTTTTTAGTAAAAGTTCAAATTTTCCATATCAATTTACATCAACGCCTTTTTTAAAATAATAAATGTAGATTTTCTGTTTTCAAAAACAGTAAAAAAAATAGATATTAAGCGCTTATTCATATACAAAATTGACTTTTTCAAAAAAATATTGTATCTGCCACGTGTGTAAACTCGGTTATCACACCACAAAACGATTTCATTTATCTTGTGCTATAATAACATTCATTTCCACACTTGGTAGATAAATAACTATTACGATATGTAAGCTCTATATCTCGTGTAGAATAGTTTGGTACAACCTTTTTATTATTAATCACCCTCAGCGGCTCGGTGCGCTCGGCACCCCGACACTGTAAGCGGTATAAGGGGTTACAGATTATGTATGTATGTATTATGTTCAGCTGCTTCTCTGATTAAAAGATGTGAGAGGTCCAGGGTGAAAGCGGTATGCAACAGCAATTGTGGATATTACTATTGGGAGGATTTAATTTTATAATCCAGTTCAGCATACTTGGCTAACTTGTTCTGACCATTTTCTGGATGATGTTAGAATTTGGCTCTTATAGATTTTACTGATCAACATGCAAATTGGTCGGTTTGATGGCAAAGTTCTGTCAGTTGAATCTTATTTCAATATAGCCAGAATTTCTCGTTTTCTAGTACTCTCAGACGCAGGCGTGTATTGATAATAATAATAATATAATAATAATAATAATAATAATAATAATAATAATAATAATAATAATAATGGTGAGGCACTAACAACCCATGAAGGAGCTCGGTCTGCAAGGCGGAAGGTCAGAGCTTCCGTATCCTCGCTCTCACACCCGGCTGTCACGTGTCAAATTTATGACACGTGGTGATGTGGTGAGCATCACGCATTAGACAACCGAATTATTACATGGCAAAGTTCTGTCAGTTGAATCTTATTTCAATATAGCCAGAATTTGTCGTTCTCTAGTACTCCCAGACGCAGGCGTGTATTGATAATAATAATAATAATAATAATCATGGTGAGGCACTAACACCCCATGAAGGAGCTCGGCCTGCAAGGCGGAAGGTCAGAGCTTCCGTATGCTCGCTCTGACACCCGGCTGTCGCGTGTCAAATTCATGACACGTGGTGATGTGGTGAGCATCACGCATTAGACAACCGCATTATTACCCCTTATTCTTTCGAACGCAGGTACCCAATTATTTAAAGCGACTGGGTAGGCCGCCCGCCAGGCATCGATCTGGGATTTGAACTCCAGACTTCCGCACCGCATTCCAATGCTCTAACCACCGAGCCACGCTGCCGCTTGGCGTGTATTGATAGTACAGTATTAATGATTGTTTTTGTTGTTATAAGAAATATACAGAATAAGAGATAATATTTCTATCAAGTAAGATGAATAGTAAATGACATATTTTCGAAAAATGTATTCCAGTATGATGGCGAACGCATACTTCACATAATGTAGAAAATTAACTTTTCTAACAACAACAAAAATGATTAAGAACACGTCCAGCTTTCTCAAAGTGATTTCTAAATTGAAATATCTATTGTATTTATTAACTATAAGACGCCAATATGGATACACATATTTGAAAATAAGTGCTTATGTACGACTTCAAAATTCTACACCTAATATATTGCTTGCCAAATAAAATTACATCTACTTCCTCGTCCTTCTTCACCCTACTTAAAAACCAATAACTAATTACTACCAAAAATTACTTAAACCGAACAAAAACGTCTCAAATTAAAAATCGTCGTCACTGTTGCTTTGTATCTTGCTGCTGGTTTGCCTCCCAGATGGCGCCGGCCTGTCCATAGCGGACAGCTCCAACCCCAAGGAATCATCGTCAGACTGAGGCAGCTCAGGTTCCTCACCATCAAGCAGCAAATCGTCGGTGTCGGTATCGCTGCTTAAATCGCCAGAAGATCCACTAAGTGACCCAAGAGGATTGAGCCCTCCAAGCGGCTTTGAAGTACGTACAGCGCGACTGCGGCCTAAAAATCCCCTTATCGGCATCATAAACCATTAAAGATAAGTTATACGTACCCCCGGTTCGCGCCCTCGGCCTCTCCTGCTTCGGTGGAGACTCCTGATTGGAGTCTGGGGAAGTGTCGTCGAAATTTAACAACTCCACAGGGTCGGTCCTATCCAGAGGAACAGTCTCGATCGCCCTTTGTGAAGCTGCAATCTGCTGTCGTTCTAAGTGCACCTTTTCAGCAGTATTGGCCAGCCGCTCCAAGTAGTTTAGAGTGCGGACACGCACGGCATATTGAACGAACAGCTTTTCTAGTTCGGATTCCAACTCTGTAAATTCCTCTAAAAATGCTGGCCTAGAAAGACAAATGTAGTAGTTTATCGACTTGTATAAAGCGAAAATAAATGACGAGATTTTTAACTGAAGACAAATTAGAATATAATAAAAGAAATACGTAGAGCTTGCAGCGAATGATAAAACGTATGAGATTGCACCGCGGACCTCGCCGTTGTACAGTTGCTATTATGCTCTCCGGCTATTATATTAACATCTTGGGTAATCTTAACCCGCTAAAGATCCTTAATACAACCATTTAATCTAGGAAGATGCTCGGACTACGCCCAAAGAAGGCTTATAGAACTAGACATTGTGTAATAAAGACGGTACAAGGCCTATTATTGAGAGTGTGATAAAGAGAAAAAAATACTTGCAAGAAAATACTCGTGGTACGGCTGCTACGGAAAAAAGTTGGTCCCGGTTGTCATAATAACATCATCACAGTCGTTAGTGGGGTTGGAAGTCCCCATAAAATGTACAGTGACGCCTATAATTGGCCTAACGGCTGTTGGCGGAGTACGCAATAAAATAAAAATTTAAAAAATAATAAAATAATCCTAAGAAAAGTAATTGAAGGCATACATTCTAGAACTCTCGGCTAAGAAAATTGGAAAATACGCCTTTAAATTTCAAAACCTATAAATGTTGTTCCGATTAATAAATGAGATAAGAAGGTAAAAGTAGTGTGAAGTAAGCATAAATTAATTTTCAATTAAAAACATTACCGGCGATGGGTTCAAACTTCAGACCCTGCGAATGCGAACTGAATGCTATCTGCGATGCAGCGCCATTAAAGGCACCGTTCCTATTCGTTGCCACTTTTTGTCCCTTTTTACATTTATCCTGTATCTGTTGGGTCCCATTTTGGTCAAGGGTAAAGCCTAAGCTACATGCAAATGATTATCTTTATCTATTTCTCATAAAGAAAATTAATTTTTTTATATGTTGTGTTCAAAATATTCGCTTTTCTGGCAAGGGTAAACGCCTGAGCTATGTGCAAAATTGTACTTTTATTTATGTAATAGTTCTTGAGTTATAGCAAAGATAAGCAAAATTTTATTTTTGAAGGTGCTCACCTTGAATATTTTACCGACATTTTCTCAGTTTCATGCCGGAAAGCATATTATCAGCATGCAAAATATTATCTTCCTCCAACAAATGGTTTTTGAGTGATACCAACAACAAACAAACACACAGACGGAATTAGAAAAATCTGTTTTTCGCCATCTAGCGACCCTGAAACTTGAAGGTCCGAAGAAATTTCGGAAAGTGATTTTTTTCGCAATTAGAATAATACCTTCGTCTTTTAGACGAGAAAAGTAAAAATAAGAAGACCAATCAGCAATTATGTAAAACAGACGTAAACTCTAAGGAATGCTATTTATATAAAAAAAATATCTCACTAAAAAGGTTAATGCAGCGGGATCTCAAAATCATTGCTAACGAAGAAAATTGCCGAAAAAGGTCATTATAAAAATGGACTATGTTAGGTAGTCTGAGAATAGCCACCAAACAAAACTAATTAGAAATGCAAGGGAGGACCAAGTAATCCACAATGTTACCCAAAAAAATAATAATGAAGGTTCATTACGATAAAAATGCAAACTAGGCACTTTCATTTAAATGTGGCCGGGCACCATAGCTCAGTGGTTAAACATTCTCGCCACTGATCTAACGGTCGATAGTTCGATCCCTGATCCCGGTGAAGTTTTTAAATAATAAAAAAGTGCGGATGAAAACTATAGAATGCCATCATTCGGAAGTGATGTAAAGCCGCGAGTTCCATGTTACTACGATGTTTAGCATGTAAAAGATCCCTTGCTAGAGTTGGAACTCCTTAGTCTCGGCAAAATTCTAAGTAGGACTAAGGTACTCTGCATGTCTAGACCTTGTCCACAAGGTTGACAAAAAGGGTATATGAAGGCCTACTTGCTTGTCATCAGTCTCCCCACAACAAATACTAACTACTAACTTCCTTTAAATGTCCATCTTGTATTCACTGATCTTACAAAAGCATATAAAACACCCACTAAAAACCTATTAAAATTCTAGGGAAATCACTTATTAGGGCAACTATTATAAAAGCTGCAACAGAATTGTACAGACACAGACCTGCTAAAGTGAAAGTTGAAACAAGCTTAACGGTTAATTTTAAAGTGACAAATGGGCTTAGACAAGGCTGCTGCATGTCACCAATAATGTTCAATATAGTGTAACAAACTTTGGCCGAGCCGCTGAGGACATATGACTCACAGCCTTCCGGATCGATCCAGAACGACCTTTGAGCCAGGTGCAACGGGTGACTCACGCTTTCGAAAACGCGCTCGAGGTCAACACACGCAAATACGTCATGGATTTGCCGGAAAGGCGAGTAAAGCTTCGATTGTTCTAGAATGACTCCTTCGTGAGATATAAATACTCGCGAGCGGGAATTCCGGGCAGTTCTCATCGAGTTCTCATCCAGTTCTCATCAAGCTCAAAGCGCGTAATAGGTAGACCGTGTGTATATAACTCTAGTGAAATAAATAGCAAATAAATATAACCATATAAATCATTACTGTTAAGTGCAATATAAATAAATAAATGTATCGTTGTTAGAAGTAGTTCGTTAGTTAAGTAATTTGTGTTCTGCCCTGATAATTCTTGTGTTTGTAAATAGTTAAGATAAATCGTAATTAATGATTGTAAATAAATGTGTAATCCAAGAAATGTCGAATAATTTTGTAAATAGCCCGAACGTAAAAACGTAAAATATATTTAGATAATGCATTAAAACAACGCAGAAGAAAATTTTAAGAAATTGGTTTCTCAATAGGAAATAGAACACTATATACACTACACTACGCATATAAGGTAGTAATAGACGAAGAGTTTGAAGATACCGACTATATTGTGAGGAAGCTTAGGGAAGAATAGTCTAAATGAAGAACAACAATACATCTAGAAAAAGCAGACTAAACGTTTCTTCTTAATTTTACCTAAATATTGCACAACTACATACCAAACAAGCATTATTCCTTCGTACAAATTGAGAGATACTTCATTTCCTTAGTAATCACAGACAACAAATGTAGTAAACCAATCAAAACGTTAATTTTCCTGCAAAAAAAATTTTCCAAAATTGTCCTTTCCCGCCCAAAAGTGAACAGTAATGCATGATTTTATATTGATGGAAGATTTAGAATTGCAGCCAAATTTGAAAAAGATTAAGCAGAAGACGATGATAATAGCGATAACCAAAATTATAAAATTAGACTACATAAAATGAAATACTACAAATGTAAATTTCAATACTTAGGTACCACTATGGTACTAAGGAACTTAAAATAAAATCAGCAATAAGCACCAAAATAAGTCTAAATTGAAACTGATGATATACGCAAACTATAATTCACAGCTTTAGAACATGGCATGTGATAATATAGAAGAAACAACGACAACATTCCAGTCAAATAAGATTCCTATAAACAGTTGACGGTGATACAAAAATGTTGAGTACTAGACCCAAACTTAAAAGATCTGTTACAGCCAGAATTCAACTCTGACACTAGACAGTTCGTTACGCGATAAAACGACATGAATCGGTGAAATACAAGGATCGCTACGATGTACTGTAACAAAGTTTGCCGACTAACTTCAGTGGAGGGAGGGTGCATTAGGATACTAGAAATTAAGGCAACGACCTGTCAATCTAAATAAAGATGTTCATTGATTTGGACGCCACCACTTTTAAAATTAGGAAAGACAGGAACGTCCATTAAAAGTGGAAATGGTGAACAAACCTTTCAAATTTGACTTCGGCGGTACTGGGGGCTACAGTCAGCGTACAGCTTCGGTGGACCTACCTTTATTTAATATCTCCAGCTGCTAAACTCCTTACATAGAAACACATCACAAGATACAGACTCTCATGCAACATCATATATGTAATAAAGAAGAGCACGGCTAGTTTAAAATTAAATTTATTAGTTTGAATAAAGGCACGTAAGAAATTAACAAATATTGAATCAAACGAAAAGGGTTAGTATTCTTAATTACGCATATCTTAAATTGATTCTAAAACAAAGGGGCTCGCCCGCCGTGTTTAAAATAACAGCGGTGAATAGAATACAACACTAAACAATATCGTCTAAAACCAGCCATATGTTTCAACCGAATTTAGGTCACGCGCAACAGTCTAAAAATATAGCGGGTGCAATAATCAACTAACGTCACTATATGCTCGTAAAGGCACACCACTGTATAATTAGCTCACAATACCTTCATTTAAGGGTTCAGGAGCTACTGCATTATGCTCAACGAACCTGCTGACGCTAACGCACCCAGTTACTAGTCTCAACGGCCGGAAAGTTTTCATTCTCCACGGAATTGGACAATATTATTTCCCCAGAGGGTGAGTGGAAGACGCCCAACAACTTAACAGGCGAAACTTCCACGGAAAAGTTAGCACAAGTGCTTATTGCATCACCTTTCGCAACGGTATACGTGCGATCAATCACGTAGCGCCAAGGCGATGGAAAACCGACGCATACGCCACGAGGCTACCAAAGATGCTGCAACGTGTCCATGAGAAAGTGACAATAAAGCGCCACACGAATTAATTCCCAAACGTCAACGTAGTACCGCTGTGAGCGAACAACTGAAGCACTTAAAGGAAGCTATACGGAACGAAGCGGTAACGCAGAAACTTTGTGGAACTCTACAGCTAAACGAGGGGTGAAACAAAAAAATTTCGCTAGTTGGTTAAATTCACAAAAAATTTTACCAAAGATGCAAAAATGGGAGTAAATGGATGGATTTTTTGCGGAAAACATTAAAATTCGAATAGTGTTCAAACCGTTAAATTGTCCTAACAGATCACAAAGATAACGCATAAAAAGCTGGAATATAAAAACAGCTAATGCTTTTAACGAATAAACTCAAGTGAGGCAAAACGTCCTCGATGCTCATCACTCCGAACAGAAAGGAGCGAAAAGTGTTTACTATATACCTAGGTGAAGGGTTTGCTCTAAAAGAAAAATGAAAAAGAAACTAATAAGAAGTCCTCACAGAAATGCGGCCATCGCTCAGTTTTAACACATACATAGTTGTATGTGGTAAAACATAACTCTGTATGAAAATGTAACTAACCTAACTTTCTTCAATGTTTGCAGCCTCTTCTCATATCGATCGATTTCAATCTTTCTCCGCTCAATTTTAGAGTCCAAGCTGGCCTCATTAGAAGCTACATTCTCAATCAGTTGTTTCGTTTCTGCAATTTCCTTCTTTATGGCCTCGACAGCCTGTTTAATCCCCACTTCCACCTCATTAACTTCATACTGCCGTCCAGCGCTTATATGCCGCAAGGCCTAGAACAGTGTTCGATAAGAAACAACTACAGCCCTTCCAGATGAAAATACAAACCCTCAGGTCGACTTCCTTCCCCAATAAATCGTATAATCTCGCCCCTGTAGATGTTATTTCGCTCGCTAATTGTCTGGATTGTTTTAGATCGTTAACCTAAGCCAAATTAAATTTTAATCCCGAAGCGATGCAGATTTAGCACTTCAAACCTTGTCTGAAATATCGAAATCCCGGAGAGTGACGCCGTTCGTATTCTCGTAATCGGTCGGCTTTTCCAGGGAATTTTCTTGCAGGGCGTTGTATAATAGCGTTGTTATTTTCAGTAATTCCTTCACAGCGTAGCCATCTGCTTGGTATAGTCTTTTGGTGTTGAGCTTTATATTTGCTTTTAACGCCTGAAATTGAAATAAATGAGCACTTGCTTAATAACTACAATCAAAGGCGGCTGTCTTTCTCAGATGTTTGATTTTTGGGAAACACTTTTAACTATTAACTGTAAAGTTTATTTCAATTTAATGACTAAACATAGAAAAAATAATTGCATTTACTCTTAAATCATCAACACTAAAAGTTAAATAGTGCGCGAAAACAATTACGCCATATATATCTAATCTACCAAAGTTACATATGTTGCAGTTGAAAATAGTAGACTAACTTGCTGATTTCTAAGAAACTAACCAGAAAAAAGTCTGAAACATTTTGACGATTTATCTTTTTGGTACTAACACGAATCTACCAATTCGGGCATCAAGCTATATTGTAAATTATAACATAGAGGGGTAATTTGCAAATAATATGGGACAAAACAAAAAATATTTAACAACAGAAGTATATTCGGTATCAGACACTAGACTTTTGAGGATGATAAGAATCAAGAGAATTACTTATAGTTCGCATTGTTAGCATTGCAGGACAGGTCAATAAAAAATCTAAAATGACTTTTGATACTACTAGAGAGTATTTATTTAATTTTATTGAATAAGTAAATCATTTTGCAGTTTTCGAAAAACTAGAATTTCAATTATGTATTTACGGTTAACGATTATCGACAGGTATGGGAAAATCATATAAAAATGTTACAGCAAAATACACATTGAACAAAATATGTCTATAGGTGGATGAATAGTAGTTAATCTATGTAACTTCTGGAGCGCTTCTGGTGACCTAGATTTTCTTAAAACAGATTCCTGTGTTACCAAAAGCTGGTTTAGAACTCGCAATTTGATTTATTGAAATGAAATCTCTAAATACTTTTTATGGCAGACTTTTAGAATCAATTTAACGTGTTTGATCTATACGACCAGTTCGATAGCTTATAGAATCACAACGCAAATAAGGCATAAGACAAGGCCACCTGCAAGTGGCCTTGCATAAGGTCCTCAACTAATTACCATTCCGACTCTCTGTAGACTCTTGTAGATTAGCCAAGTTTACAAATTTTAGTGACTAACACCTATCGGACATTTAAGTTAGCCAAGTTTAAAACCACCAGAAGTAAGCCAACACGTCTCCTAGCTTAGGCAAGTTAATAAACGGATTATTGGCCAATGTTTCATTAAACCTAGCAGAGTACCACTATATCTATGTAGCAGTAAGGTTACTAAATCATAAAGGTACCGCCAACTATGCAAACATATATCTTTTGTCTCTTTTAATTTGGGGTAAAGCTATCAATTGTCTCACTTTCACTCTCACTTTCTTACAATGTTCTGTCCTTTTTAATTTGGGGGAACAAAATCTTGCAATGGAATGGCGGTACCTTTATGTATTTAGTGACCTTATGTAGCAGTATTGCGGAACGCCATCTATTGTTGTAAATTTGCAATATACACAAGAACCACAGCTTAAACAGCATCGTTGATAAAATTGTATGTTTTGACGTATGATCATCTAAAAAACCAAAAATTGGGATGTTTCACAGAGAGCAAAACGAATTCCAGTAAGGGTTTTACATGTTTAAGGTAATACAATTCCAATTATACCTTTTAAAAACACATCTTGTTAGGAGGCATTGTATTACGAGCCCAGAACCATATCATTTGGCCCAGATACGTAAAGCTCTTTTATTCGCAACCATATATGTAATAAGATCATTACTGACGTTTAAAAAGTTGGAAAATGAGCTATTCCCAACTTGTAACTTTCCAACCGGTCGGAAAAGTGATTGCCGGTTGGAAATGAATCCATTCCCGACCGCTGTGTATGTAGAGACAATGGAAATCTCGTTGATCCATTCATGCGCGTCACAACCTGTCGTATCATAATATAATAATTTTTCCAATTATTGTTTACAATAAAGTGGTTGCGAATAAAATAGTATACATACCACGGTGAAAAGTTTCATTCCTGTCTCGAGATAAAGTTGACCTGGACGCTACGCGTCTCGGTTAACTACTTAATCTCTCTTTTCTCCTTAGCATAGAATTTCGGCTTAGACCGCGTAGTATTTGTATATGAACACCCAGCATTTTGTGGCTTAATGTGCCTTGCACCTTGTGAAGTCGAGCAAAAACCAGCGAGATGGCCATGCTCTTTGGTGGCTCGTGTTGTTTGAGTATCTTGAAAACGAGGATACTTAGGTAGATTTGGCCGTTTTGCTGTTTGTGCATCCATATTCACTAACGTTTCGCAAGACCTTGCAGCTTGCATCATCAGAGTGAAAGTCGCACTAAGAACCGAAGGTCGGTGTGGAGCTATTTGTAGTCCTCTGTGCCAGGCGCGCGGAGTGGCGTAACGCTGGTTGGTCATCCGAGTGCAACGTAATCCGTGGGGCGTGGCCGTATGACGCACAGTGGCTGTAATGCTTTAGATCGTGTATCACAGGGGTCCACGTTTTACTAAGTTTAAAGCCATCTTCCCTGTTGATATTATTTGGATGTTTTTCTATTTCTATGGCTTCACGTATCACTCGCGGGAAGTAATAAGGTATACTTTTACAAATGGGCACACTTTAGAATTTGAGCATGCCAGAGTACTATCCAGAATACCTCATTACTTCCCGCGAGTGATACGTGAAGCCATAGAAATAGAAAAACATCCAAATAATATCAACAGGGAAGATGGCTTTAAACTTAGTAAAACGTGGACCCCTGTGATACACGATCTAAAGCATTACAACCACTGTGCGTCATACGGCCACGCCCCACGGATTACGTTGCACTCGGATAACCAACCAGCGTTACGCCACTCCGCGCGCCTGGCACAGAGGACTACAAATAGCTCCACACCGACCTTCGGTTCTTAGTGCGACATTCACTCTGATGATGCAAGCTGCAAGGTCTTGCGAAACGTTAGTGAATATGGATGCACAAACAGTAAAACGGCCAAATCTGCCTAAGTATCTTCGTTCTCAACATACTCAAACAACACGAGCCACCAAAGAGCATGGCCATCGCGCGGGTTTTTGCTCGACTTCACAAGGTGCAAGGCAAATTAAGCCACAAAATGCTGGGTGTTCATATACAAATACTACGCGGTCTAAGCCGAAATTCTATGCTAAGGAGAATAGTTCGAGTAACCGCGAAAGCCTCAAACAGTACATACTTAATCTCTCGACAGGAATGAAACACTTTTCACCTCGGTATGTAATATACTACTACCGGTTGATTATAAATGCTCTTCCATCAAGTTGCCTTTGAAATATTTGTTGTATGAATAATATGTTGTTGGCAGTATAAGTCTATGTCCAATTCGAGGTTAGCAGGTTAGGTTTTGCGTCAGTCTGTGTCAAAACTGACGCAAACCTTAACCTGCTAACCTCCAATTTGACATAGACTTAAAATTTGCAGCAGGGTAACCAACATTAACAGTGCCAGCCTAAGAAAAATATCACAACCATTTATGATCACTCGTAAAAACAATTACGAAAATAAATTACTACCGCTGTGATAATGTGTAACTAAGCATTTGCATGCACCTCATTGGTTGAAATAGCGTCACGTGATACATGAATTATATTCTCTACAATTTTTTAAGAATATCATTTAGTTATAATCCCGAAGCATGAAAGTATAACTCGTCTTACGGACTCGTTGCATTTTCGGATTTGGGATTATAACTCATAATATTAATCAAAAAATCATCAATAATAGGCATACTACTTACTTAGTAAGTCTTACTATATTACTCCTGATAACATGTTGCCTTTCTAAAGTTGATAGAATTCATTGCTTTCACTTGCGTCATTGATAACGTGTTTTTTCCTGATCTCATCCTCTACTACGTGATTAAAATAAAGTTCATCAGAGTCACCTTAGACAAAAATCGCCAATAGGGCATTCAGTAAACACAAACACATTTTAATGTTTTTGAAGTTGGCATGTGCATATAATTGTTGTATTAAGGATTCTGCATTTTGATTTGCAAAGGTTTCCGCATCTGCATGCAGGCAGAAAAAAATAAATATTTGATATTTTGCATTTCATTCAATATATTCTCTTTCCAAATATAATTCGTGTAATGATTAATGATCGATGATTTTTTACTCGTTAAAACCGAAACAGCTTCCGGTTTCAACTCGGAAAAAAATCATAGTTAATAATCATTCCACTTGTTATATTACAACTGAGAATATAATGATTTATAATATATAGAAGAAGGAGCGTAATACTATTTTATTACCTGAGGATCAGTGCTAATGATCAATGTGTGTTCGAAATTACATAACCTCGAAAAATCAGCTGATATTTCTAAATTAGTTCATTTGACACGTGAAACAAAATCAAGTTAGCTCGTACCATATCGAAAATCGCGAGTCGCTCTATTTTCAGTGTGATAGAAGGCCCTATTCGCCAATGTCTTAAATTTAAGAAACGATGACTGGCTCAAAATTTAACGAATTATATTCTCAGTAAATCATACGATCAAAGTCAGAAATTCCTTAAATTGTTAAAAATATTGCCTTTTCACAGTAAATTTTTCATTTAGTGTTTGTAGATTGGCATAAGTAACTCTTATTTGTAATTCTGAGCTTTGGTTTAGTGATAAGCTTCTTCGAATCAAAAATAACCGGTTATCCGGTTAACCTGTGTAACTCGGTTTTCGTTCCAAGTATTCGGATGAAAAATAACCTCATCCTGATACGTACTACGTGCTGCGTCTCAGCGACCTGCGAGTGATCGAAATTCTGTAAATAATACGTCATTCATAACTCATATAACCTTTTCTACGTATGTACTTGATTGACCCAAGTGAGGCTCGAGTTGTTGATGTTATTAAGACATTTGTTAAATTTATGGGGCCGTTCCTATTAAAGATAACGTTCTGCTGAGTATGAGATTTGCTGAAGGTTGGTATTAATTATAACGGCCTAAATTTTTGCTTCGAAACGCGGTTAATTATGCCTAATAAGGGATAAACAGAAAGCGAAATAAGATTTTCCAATATCGTAACAGATTTATATTTAATTTTTAATAACGGAGCAGTCGGGACAAGAAGTGGATTTCGATGTTGAAAATTTTAAGTGTGCGTCCTTAGAACCGCGGAAGGCTGAACGTAGATAAATTATGGATTCTAAAATATACCGGTATGATGTGCAAGCGAAAAGGGAAGGGTGGCTACTAGAGAATTTTAGGAACTAAAAATAGATTCAATAGATACTTTGTATTCGCATATTTATAATTTCTTTATGATTAGTATTGATATAGCTATTCTCAATGGTCTAAACTCCTTAGAAATCAAATAAAAATCATTTATACAATTATTATAATTAACTATTAACTGAGTTCCTCTGCTATCTGCAAGTTACGATGCCGATGCAGATGACGGTGAACCGCCAACCGGCAAACCGGCTGACTTAATCAAAACGAATCGAGAGCCAAAATTGATTCGAATGATTATTCAAATAATCAATCGGTTATTAATATGATTCGAATGCAAATAATTCGGTTATGAAAATTGTCCGGTTATGCCCATCACCACTTTGGATGTGCAACGGATATTTGGTAATAAAAAAAATTCCGAAGTCAAAACAAAATTTGACAGTTCAACATTCTCCATTCATCCAGTGATTTAAAGTTGTTGGAAATAACCTAACTGATCTCTTCAGTCCACCGAAATGCCACAAACAAGTTTTCTGTAACTGGAATACTACTTTTACTACTGCATAAGTTAGAAAATGCCAAAGTAATTTTAATATTAGTAACTATTTGTAACTAAATATATGACACACTGTTAAAAATATTCACATTCAAGGTCTGTTTTGAATCGCAATTGAAGTGAATGGGGTTTAAGTATAGGTACATATCAATCATTATCAAGTCTACTTTTAAGCCCATTTTCTGTGTTTGACATGTGCACCAAGCGATTTTATTGACTATTCAATTCACCTGTCATCTGTCAAAAAGTGACCAATAAAAATCCAGAATTTTGACGTTTCTTGACCAATCAAAAAATATCAGTGGATATATCTTCCTAGAAGGTATTCAAGTGACTATTTTTAACAAATGCGATTTTTATTAGAAAAAGTCAATATTAGTGTTCTGTTACTATAAAAATTGCGTAGTTTGTTGCTAGATTTACTGAAAACTAATTTGAAAAAGTACTTTGGTTCATCAAATAGTCCCTCGAATACCATTCTTAGTCAAAGTTAAGTATATTATTTTTGGGGTGGTATCACTACTCATGTCCAAAGCGCAATGAACATTCGTGACACCACCGCAAAAATAGTCGACATAACTTTGACTACTCATGGTATTATAAGTGATTATACTTAGTTGTGTTGTTATACCACTGTTTATTGTTACTTCTCATTGTTAATTGTATCGTGTGTTTAAAAAAAACTCATTCGCAGCATGCCATGATCAAATTGAATTTGCCGTAACTTAACTTGAGATATACCATTGATGCAAATGAACTACCAAGTCAAAGAGAACTAATCTTGACCTTGAATTATTTTCCTAAAAATATACAAAACACAACAACAATTTTTATGGACCGTTATGATTATTACACTCGTTGTTGTTGTGTACATGCCATCTTATTTTCCTTTTTGCTTGATACAATTAAACTTAATGTAATGTTGTTTTGTTACATGTTTACATATGTGTAAAATGAGTTGCCTATACTATTCAATCATTTGTCCCTAATATATATATATATATTTCGTATGAGACATATTACATTAAACAAACTTACTAGGTAACATTCTTTAAATTAACTGAAAATTAATGCTAAAAATAACTAACACAACTAACATTGCCGGTGTGATTATAAATCGAGCTCGATTTGTCCCTAATAAGTTTATTACACAGATTTTGAGGACAGTTGCGCGGTTATGACGTGATTGCTTAATCTTATTTCTTTAGTATAACAATGGGGGGGTTTTAGCTTAATATCGGGAAAAGGCTATTTTTGTATATATCCAGGACTAATAAATAAGTAGGTATATTCCCCGACGTTTAGGACATAGAGTGTACGTAGAATTTTAAACCACACAAGATTTAACCGACTCCCATGTTTGAATATTACACTAATTTGAAAAAAAATCCTCCTTAAACAAATAACTGCTATTAGCGATCAGTGCTTAAAAACGACTGTAAAATCAATAATCTAGGGAAACTACCATAAATTGAGCTGCGTTGCGTATTAGGGCAATTCTCTCCTGCTCACTTTCGATTTCTAGGGGAATGTCTGCATCCGTGTCGAATCTCCTTGCCAGCCAAACCAACAAATCAGCGACCAGAGCAAAATTTGGCGTGCGAAAGCTCTCCATCGACACCAAGTTGGGTAGCCCAAAGCTCGCAGCATCTCGGTGGCATCTGAAACTGGAAATTGCGAAACCGAATTGCACACAAAGCGAACTTACTGCGAACATCCCTGTATGACATTTCCTTCGCACTTTCAACAATGACCAGTGGCTTGAATGAAACAATGCGCTGGCCGCAGAAACGTCACGTTTTGTGTACAACAACGGTTGCTAGGCGACGGCATGGCCTGCTGACAAAGCCAGGAAGCGGTGGCGCTATTTATTGATGAATAGACGCGTTCGCAATCCAGCTGATTGCCGAAAGAATGGACTACTAACGAGATTACCGATCGGTGTGGTGTCTATGAATGGAAATGCGAAAATTCCATCTGTGTCGGTAATAGAAACAGGACTAGGAAACTATTCGCCGCAATATAATGGAGAGAACAGAGCTCCTTATCAGATTGTAATTTTGCACGTCAAAAATACACAGGATGTATAATTATGTGTATCGAACATTTTAAAATTTATTTAGTGTTTGTATTCAGATTCAGGATGGTCATTTCGAACACTTTCTTTCATTATAGCCTCATGATATAACAGTCTAATCCGTTTACAATGTTGGATTACTGCTGGGGGGTTATAGTTAAAATAAAATATATTTTATCTTAATAAGGAAGTATGGATAGCATATGTTCATCTAAACTATAATGATAATACATTTATTCATTTAAAAAATAAATGTTGAAAACATAACATAAACTTTGAGATAAGAAACCCTGAGATTAAGATTTAGAAACGAGATTAAAAACTTAATTTTTTTATAAATACACCGTTCTACGTGACCTCAGCTGTGCGTAGAACCGGTGTTTTTTGTCATTATACGGTAATATTATGGCTAGATCAAGTGCAATTTTAACGAAACTTTTATTGGTGGTACATAATCAATTGGATTTAATCAAAATAACACTCAAAAACGAAATGCAAAACAACACATAAATAGACCTATATCTACAACATTTACAAATAGTTTTTTATGTATTAAGGGCATAATCAATTTATTATAGCACGAGGGAATGTTTAAAGTAGTGATGGGCTTATTCGAATTAAAATAACCGGTTATCCGGTTATTGAAATAACCTGTGTAACTCGGTTTTCGTCCCAAGTATTCGAATCAAAAATAACCTCAACCTGATAAGTACTACGTGCCGTATCTCAGCGACCTGCGAGTGATCGAAATTCTGTAAATAATACGTCAAGACCTTTTCTACGTATGTAATTAGATTGACCCAAGTGAGGCTCGCGGCTGCTTGTTGATGTTATTAAGACATTTCAGACTCCCAGTCGAGTTACATTTATGGGGCCGTTCCCATTAAAGATAACGCTCTGCTGAGTATGAGATTTGCCGAAGCTGTGTTGGTATTAATTTATAACGGCCTAAATTTTTGCTTCGAAACGCGGTTGATTATGCGTAATAAGGGATAAACAGAAAGCGAAATAAGATTTTCCAATATCGTAACAGATTTATATTTATAAATGGGCCGTCGTCATATGATATGAACGTGGGACAAGAAGTGGATTTCGATGTTTAAAATTTTAAGTGTGCGTCCTTAGAACCGCGGAAGGCTGAACGTAGATAAATTATGGATTCTAAATATACCGGTAGGATGTGCAAGCGAAAAGGGAAGGGTGGCTACTAGAGAATTTTAGAAACTAAAAATAGATTCAATAGATACTTTGTATTCGCATATTTCTAATTTCTTTATGATTAGTATTGATATAGCTATTCTCAATGGTTTAAACTCCTTAGAAATCAAATAAAAATCATTTATACAATTATTATAATTAACGATTAACTGAGTTCCTCTGCTATCTGCAAGTTACGATGCCGATGCAGAATGCAGATGACGCTGAACCGCCTAACCGGCAAACCGGCGAAATCCAAACGAATCGAGAGCCAAAATTGATTCGAATTATTATTCAAATAATCATTCGGTTATTAATATGATTCGAATGCAAATAATTCGGTTATGAAAATTGTCGGGTTATGCCCATCACTAGTTTAAAGCAGAAAGCCAATGAATACAATAAACATTTAATAATGACATTCATAGACTACGAAAAAGCATTCGATAGCATTGAGATATGGGCCGTTATAGATGCGTTACAAAGAAATAGAATTGACAGCAGGTACATTCAACTAATAAAGGATCTGTATGACAAAGCAACGTTCACTATACAATTGCATGAAAAAACGAAACAAATAAACATAAACAGAGGAGTAAGGCAGGGCGATGTACTTTCACCTAAGTTATTCACAAGTGCTGTAGAAGATCTTTTAAAACCTTAATTTGGGATACAAAAGGTATAAATATAAATGGCGAATATCTATCACACCTATGATATGCCGATGATATAGTGCTATTTGCAGAAAATCAGCAAGATATGCAGGATATGGTAAGTCAATTATACAAGGCTTCAGAACTAGTTGGACTACGTATGAACCTGGACAAAACTAAAGTGATGGCAAATTTTGATGTTACACCAAACATAAAAATAAAAGACAATGATATTGACGAGGTCCCAGAGTACATATACTTAGGGCAAGTAATAACAATAAGCAAAGAAGTTCAAGCGAAGGAAGTTGCAAGAAGAATCAAATTAGGCTGGGCTGCGTTCGGGAAGTTACAAAACGTCTTTAAATCAGAACTACCTCAGTGTCTTAAAACTAAAGTGTATGAAGAATGTGTGCTACCAGTCATCACCTATGCTTCCGAAACGTGGTCCCTAACAAAGGGTCTAATGAAGAAATTAGTAGTAAGTCAGAGAGCTATGGAAAGAGCTATGCTGAATATAACACTGCGTGACAAAATGTCAAACCAGTGAATTAGAAACACTACAAAAGTCACTGACGTTGCCTCCAGAATCGCAATACTAAAATGGAGATGGGCGGGACACATTTCGCGATGCCGGGATGACCGATGGACTAGGAAGATAATGGACTGGAGACCACGCACAGGAAAAAGAAGTGTTGGCAGACCCAAGACACGATGGTCCGATGATATTTCCAGAACAGCAGGGAAAGACTGGAAAAGAAAAGCACAAGATAGACAAAAGTGGAAACAATTGGAAGAGACCTTCGTCCAGCAGTGGACCGATATAGGTGAGAAGAGAGAGAAGAGAGAGAGTTTAAAGCGCGACGCGAAGCAGAGAGCTTTAAAACTCTTGAGATATATAATCGTGATTACGTGCGTGGTACATACAACGTTTTATTTTACTTTGGTTCTCTAAATGGACAAAATTCAAGGATTCAGTATTTTGGCTACAGACTAATGTGTCATCGTTGTGCTGGAGGTGCGAATTTTTGCTGTGTTATGGTTACTATGCATATTATTGGTGTTGCTATACTACATTGTTAGTGCTTGTTATAATACTTAGTAACCCTAGGGCTATAAAAATTATTTTACCCTCGCT
>CALNHX010011794.1:0-29534 GCA_940337035.1 Agriotes lineatus
CTCCTTTTTAAGACGATTGTTTTATGTAAACAGAAACCGTGCTATCTTTGGTTTTTTACATGCAGCCATATTGGATTTTTGGTTAGTTAGATAGTCTTTAAAAAGAGCTTTTCAACGATGTATAACATACTTGAAATATTTTTATTTGTAGCGGATATATTAAGAAAAACATAAATTAATCTCTAATATGAAATTAGTAGGCTATAAAATTAAACATCAATGAGAAATAAAAGCGAAAAGATATGCTGAGTAATACCGTAAAATAACGAAACGATAAGAAAAGTAATAAAAGTAAACAGTAAAAAAAGAGAACTAAAAAGTTCAGATTCTCTTACAGAAACTGTTCAATATGACGACAATTTTGTTCTACACAATTTTGACACCTTATGCTAGCAAAGTTAAGTTTCTGGCGGTTCAAAATTAAATACTTCGTTTTTAGTGGTACCCCATAAATAAAAGTCAAGGGGGGTAAGGTCGGGTGATCGCGCAGGCCATTGCACTGGACCATTATTTGGAAGCACTCTCTCATTAAAGTTTTCTCTCAAAAATATTACACGTTATGAGTGTTCTGGGCCGGCAACATCCTGCTATATAGAACCAGATGTTTTGCACGTCGTCAGGATTAATGATTTGTCTCAAAGCAGACATTATCTCGTTTGTTAGTAGCTCCAAATATCTGTTATCAGTTAAATTGTAATCAAAGATGAAAGGATCTATTAAGTAATTATCTAAAACGAAAAGAAACTAAAAAACAAAACAAAAAATGCAAACAAAATTGCATACCAATTAAACAGCACCAGAGATTAAAACCAAATCGAACTTGAAATCTTCTTTGATTTGCCAAATGTGGATTTTCAGTAGACCAATGATGATAGTTATTCCTATTGAAAACTTCACAATTTGCAAATCGTGTTTCATCTGTCCACGCTATTTTCTCAGAAAAATTAGCATCATCTTCACATTTTTGTAGGTACCACCTGTTAAACTGAACTTGTAGTATTATTTCTTTACTTATATGATTTTTCTTATGGTTTTGTTATTTTACGGTATTACTTAGCATATCTTTTCGCTTTCAGTTCTCATTGGTGTTTAATTTCACAGCCTAGTAATTTCATATTAGATATTAATGTATATCTTTGTTAATATCTCCTCTACAAATACAAATTTTTCAGGTATGTTATACATCGTTGAAAAGCTCTTTTTAAAGACTATCTAATTAACTGAAAACCCAATATGGCTGCGATATAAAAAAAATAACAGATAGCACTAATAACTTGATAATAAATGACAATCGGGGGTTTCTGTCTACATACAAAAATGAAGTCACATTAGGTGTTATCGAGTTATTGAGGAACATTAAAATTATCTTAAAATTTAAAAAAGTTAGGGTGAATTTAAAATAAGATTTGTCATGAGTATTGAATTCTGCAAAACATTTCCCCATTTAACCGTTGCTCCAAGTCTTCTAATAACCGAGATACCAATGGTGAGCATTGAAATACAAAACTCTTCAAAGTTAAGCTTAAAAACATCTTCTGGCCAATGTCTACTATGAACTTTCCGATTTCAGATTTGTTGAAAATTAAGACTGTCTTTTTTTATTGACTTTAGTGTTTTTGTTGTTACTGTATTTTTCTGTAGTTGACTATTTCTGTAAATGCATTGTATTTTTTTTATTTTTATATTTTTATATTTAAACTGGAATTGTGACATATCTAGGCACCACGGTGTATATTATGATGAATAAAAATACAACACAAATACAATACAATGGATAGTGTATAGAGTAGATCATTAAAATTCCATGGATACATCGTCCCTTAATTTATGCAGCCTCGAAGAATGGCTAAGTAAATGAACATTTTTCTATTTTGATATGCGGAAAATCCGATATTTCTTTTTTAATAAGATCTACTGCGAATATATAGTCTGCCTAAGGGATTTTTCTTTAAATATATACAGTACTCATTTGAAGCTTTAAGCTACTGTAAATCGTCTATCGCCGACTATTTCACTTGCACAGGTATATCATTGCGTATAGCAACTTACAGGTTATTCTTATTTTTGTTGATCCACTTCATTCAAAACCATTTTACTCTATGAACTGCGGATTATAGCTTAATTTGACATTTTATTACCTTTTCGTATTATTTATACTATCGACTGTTTTTGTAATATACAGCAAATTAGTGTTTCATTAGTGACTAAATGTTGCATTAGAAGTAACAAAAATGAGTCCGAATTTCATTACCTACAAAAAACCCCGACGGCTAAACGAAAATGTAAAATTCTTGGATTCGCAAGGATTTTCCACAACAAGCTTCCCCAAATTGACAGGATGAGCGTTGCCGCTGGCTGCACTTTGCCCTTACAACTTCATCATTATCGTATTCATCATCAGTACAGTCAAGTGCTGACACATCAGACGCAGTTTGCGGCAAGAAAGTACGTGATACATCATCGTTCCCTCCAATCACTTCTAGATTAGATGGATGTGTACTGCAGTGCAAGAACATGTAAGCCAACGAATGTAGACGCGGAGGCCTCAAAGCTGAAGCACGGATTAATTAGCCCGTAGCTTCGTGTGAGATACGTCAGGCATCCGGCGAATCCAACGACTCGAGATCCCCCTTTTCCGATTATATACAGAATTTTGTACGAATTGCGACAAAACCTCATATTTGGTGGAGGCTACTCCTTAGGGAATTAATTTGTCTTATTACATTTACTGAAAATGAAATTTCCCTGTTTTTACTAAATTTATTTCTACACTGGAAGCATAGGTCCTTATTGGCAATGCTGAGTATCTAATAACTGGTTTTAATTTTCTGCTACTTTGATTGCTAATAATATGTGGGCTTGAAATATAAATGCTATTATACATTTGTAGATTATAACTTTATAACATGATTTTTAAATAAGTGTAGAATAGCTTAATTACAGATATCTAACTTCCATTAAAAGTTTACTAAAATATCACATCGTAAGCTACGCCGACTATTAGGCAGTTTGAATTTATAGAAACCGTGAAAGACATCTTCATCCGACCAACAAATATTACGGTATAAAACAACGTTTACAACAGGGATAAAGCGTTGGAAGGTCAGCGATAATAATCCTCTGGTCAGCTCACCGCTAACTCAGCGTTAGGATTGGGTTTACCTGGTATCAACAGTACGGCTTTACTGACAAGCTGTCGAGATTCGTTGATTTTAATTTGAACGCCACTGCATACCAACAAACTATCTGTATGAAATCCACAGTAGCTACAGTTGCTAACTGAAGGCTCTCGGTGAGGGAATACTTTTTTTAGTTACTAATGTACACCCTTAGCAAACCCAAACTTCTTGAAGTCAGCTTACTCGGCAAAACTTACATTTCTCTCATTCAAACTGCATGAAGAGCACTCATTCATTTTGTTTAAATACGTTATTCATAAGAGAAGCCAAACTTTGATAAATCAAAAATTGAAACTAATAAAATGCCATTTATTTCATTACTAAATACAGCAAAACATGTAAGTACAAGAAACAAATGTGGACAAATTAAAGAACCATAATAAACTGCTCAAGAGCACTCAGTTTTCATATGATATTAAAGTAAAAATAAATACGCATTCTAACGGTTCGCTCACACATGAGTGTAAAAATACGTAAAATAAGTAGACAATTACCCATGCAATCATATTCTTACACAAGACTAGAAGGAAATGAAGATGACGAGTGGCCACGAATATTTCAAAGCTTTAAATTGATTGTTAGTTAAGCGGGTTGTACTTCGCTTCATGCACTACTGCACAACACCTTCGGTTCGCATTCATTTACACTGGAATGCAAATGTGATTACGAATACCTGAGCAGGCCGCTGCCGTTAAGTCAATTTCATGAACACCAGCTTGGGTTATCTGCAATATGTTGTCCTCCCATTTCACCGAATAGAAAAATGTGAAATGTTGAGCAACTGACGAATTCTTCGAACTTCCAAGCTCGAAATCAGGTTAAGAGAGACAATGTGAGAGCTCTAATTTTGCTTGATTTTAGTATGAGAACGTTCTAGCTTTGCCCCGGGAAAACGCCAAAATGTTGCACGCCGATGAATTCCTTAATACGAAACGATGCAACAATGACATTCACCTAGACATTTGTTTAATCGAGAACGATTTTAATCCGGCACTTAAGGAAACGATGTGGTAAATCGAGCGTTAAATTATCGAAAAAAGTTGTTTTCTACCGACGGCACGATATCCTGAGTGATTTTTTCCCAGGGCGATATCTCAAATCACACGTCCTTACCCAAAAAAGTCATTTTGTTCTGGGTGTGACCACGCATTCTGTTACTGGCCAAGATAGAAGTGCTCCTGTGAAAAAAAAATATTCAAAGTTTTTCAGCATTAAGATACGCAATTCCGGCAGTTATCTACGGAGTTCCCCCAACCGAGATTTGTGGCGATCTCAACTGCTTGCAACTCGAAATTTCAGAGGAAATATGCTAACGTTTTGTTATGGAACAAGTGTTTTAGGAAACTGCAGCTAATTGCAGATGGTTCCAGGAGGTGAAGTTAACTGTCCAATTTTTAAACACACTTAACACAGAAAAATAGTTCTGGTTTTAAAAGGAATGTTACTCTCACTCTCTCTCAGTCTGTTGCCCTGTAAGGGTAGAGTGAGAATATTATTTTTCCGTTTCTACAATCGCTCTAGACGTTGACTGATTTTGCGCCATGTGAGCTACACCCATCTTATTAGCGATTTATCCCTGGTGCTACGTCCTTCAACCTTCCCCTCTACTGCAAGAAAAGTTTGACAGGGAAAACGCCACAAACACCACGTAAGAAGCCTAAAAAGGGGTCCATTAACTTAGTAGGGATTTTCCAGTCGCCTATCGGTCGGGGGCCTGCTTGGGTCGTTGTTGGGAGAATGCTTATCAGATATGCTGGGTAGCTGTACCCACACGCAAGCGCAAACGTGTCGTTTCGTCGCCAAAATTCCCTATGAATATCAGTGTAAATTTCAAAAACAAGACTAGCCTTAGATCATCAACCCATAATCCCACACTGATTCGTCAGTTAGCTCAGCGGATTTTGAGTTGGGGGGGGGGGGGGGGCAGAAAGTTGGCACGGAAAAAACTGAATGATAAAACCAAACTATTGACAGCGACATACAATATTAGATCTGTCTCATCAGAAGGAAGATCAGAACAACTCGAAAATGAACTGCGTAATATTAAATGGGATGTACTAGGAATAAGTGAGATCAGAAAAAACGGAGAAGAATGTGTAAAGCTGGAATTGGGGCATGTCCTCTTCCATACAGATAAAACAAGCTCCAGCAATAAAGGAGTAGGCTTAGTCATGTTGGTATGTAAAAAAAGAATATCTTAAAGGACCATACTACGACACAAATCAACAAATTAACAGCTTGGCTTCCTTTACCCAATTGTTTGTCTTCGATCTTACATTGTGTTAGTTAAATTATTTCCAAGCCTACTATGGTTACATTTTGTTTTTCAAATCAAGGCTAACACTATTTTTATCATTGTTTGGCAAATTATTGTCAAGGCCAATGCTACTTTGTACGATTTGCAAAAATTAAAATTGGCGCATTTATGGAACACTTTATAAAATATTATTTTTCTATAGCACATGTTAAAGTGTGCTTTTATCAACTCAAAACAAAAGGTCAAGTTTTACTTTAACAGCAAGGGTAGATAAAGTAGCACTTTAACATCAAGGATAGATAAAGTAATTTAATTTTCTAACTTTTGTTTAAATTAAATATGACAGCTTCGTATTATCGTAGCAACCCAATCTAACTACTGACATTTTGAAATGTGATTGATTGTCCTTATTTTCTTTTGAAATTGTTAAAATTCTTGCTATAGAAAAAATATTGTATATACACGACGATAAAGTTTATCGTCTTGTATAATAAATTACTATTTATATGCTTGAAATATTATTAACTACTATTATAACCATAAAATCTTAAAATGTGTTGATAGCAATATACAACAAATCAACATTCCAGGTACAACTGTACGAAAACACAGAAAGTAGTAAACTAGGAGGGGTAAGATAAAAAGATAATGTGTCATCTAAATTATACATATTAACTCTAGAATACGCATTTAAAAAACAGACTACGATGAACGAGGATTAAACATTGGGCGACAGATTACATTACTTGAGATTTCCTAATGATGCAGTTATCGTAGCGAAGATGAAAGAGACTAGCTAGTATGCGGAAAGATATTCACTCTGCATCCGTGAGTGCGGCATGAATTAATCTTCAATGAAACGAAGTGCATAACTAATCAAGAAGAAGGGAAGGAAGAAGGTGAATTTGAAGTGGAGGACAACAAAGTAGAAAGTGCTTTCAATTACACCTAAATTCGGCAAACATTAGCAATTGGAAAAATAAATCTGACGTTAGAAGCAAAAATATGTTTAAGTCCGATTCGCAACCCTTGCGAAGATATTAGAGGCAGGCTAAAATGAGGTTTTTGCTTTCAAGAAAAAACTAAAACAGCTAAAAAAACTTTTATGTTAATCAGTCTTTTCATTATATATTTCTTGTAAGCAAATGCTTGTTTGTCGAAAAATTCTAAGAAAAGTATCCATAGGGGTCACTAATTTGAACTTCGTGACGTCATACCTTGAAATGAACAACATTTTTAGATAAGCATTCTTCTTGGTAGAAAAGACAGCCAATTTTCATTTTAATATTAATTACATTTTTGGTGAAATGACAAGAACCTAATTTCAATCCCTCTCTAATATCTCCGTACTGTTTGAGAATTGGACTTAAACATATTGATCTATTTTTCTTATTATCGAAACTTGCGTGTTTACAAAGTAAAGATACCTGTTAAGAATTCCATGAAAAGACCTCAAAAACCAAAATAGAAAATGTCATTAGAAGGGTAGCAACAATGAAGTGGGAATGGGCAGATCATGTGGCGCGATGGAAAGCGTTATTGGGTAGAAAATGTATTTGTAAGTGGAATCAAAGCGCATAATATTGAAAGAAATGGAAAGACCTATACTCAAAGGGTACCACAGGCTGAAAGAGAAAGAAGGAGATTAACGGGATGAGAGTGGGTCGTAGGATTAAAGCACAAGGGGGCTCAGTAGTCCAAATAATTGTGCCTGGAAAAGTGGGGGAATAAACTTTGTAATGTTTTGGAGCCACCTTTTCTATATACCGGTGCTGTAACGGGGAAACTCCAGCAGGAAAATGTTTCTCATCGGTGAAAAAAATGTACTTGCTCAGCTCCATGATTTGAACCTACCTTGTTTCGCAAGATGTACCCCGTACTTGACAGCTGGACTGCACTGAAGCCGAAATGGGTAGCTTCAAGACTGTCAATGGACTATTGGCCTTATTCTATGTGCAATATAAAGGCAAAATTTCTCAAAAGAAGACTTCGACGAGATATTTCTCCAGGACTGCCTTGGTGAGACGGTGGTAATTCATTCAAATATATCTGATTGACATTTTAGCTTGAAACGGTAAGGTTTTTACAAACTGCTACATTCACGAAACGAGACGGCCATCTACACATAGCCTACCTGTTTGAAGTTAATTAGACTAAAGATCGGTTCACCACGCTGAAGCTTTGGTGTGGGAATGTGGTGGTCAGTGTTGCGTGAGCGTCGTTTATTATGCTTTTCCATACTTTCCTGTCGCGCGCCTCATTTGCTAATGTATGTAATGGTTTCTTGGTGATGGGTCCAACGAGTTGGTGAGCGATCTCGGGGTCTTCTGCCTTCAACGTTTCCTTGTATTATGAGCTTTTCCATACCTTCTTCTCTTCTCATAACATGTCCAAAGAACCTGAGGGACCGACTCTGAATAGTTGCAGAGAGTCTTTGCTGTACATTAAGGTCTCGTTATATGGATACGTTAGTACGATGAGCAGTCCATGAATCCGAAGCATGCACCCTTGACGGACACCACACTGAGATTGGAAGTCTGCGGAATATAATTGGTCAACTTGAATGCACCCTGTTGTGTTGGAGTATAAGTTTATAATGAGGGATATCAAGTGTAGCGGGAAGTCCATTTCATGAAGCACCATCCAGAGTTTATTCCATATAACCTTATCGAAAGTTTTATTATAATCTATAAAGCATATGTACAGTGGGATGTTGAATTCTCTGGCTTTCTCTATGAGTTGGCGGATGTTCAGTATTTGTTCTCTCGTATTTCTTCCCTTAACGAATCCCGTCTGCTCAGATGGAATTTGCGGTTGTATGTATGCTTTTAGCCTTTCATTAAGAATCTTCAGCAAAACTTTGCTTGCATGTGAAATCAAAGTTATGGTACGGTAATTATCGGATTTGAGAAAGGGGACCTTTTTGTGGATGGGCATTATAGAACATCTTTTCCAGTCTTCTGGCCATTGCAATGGATGCCAAATTCTATTGCAGGGGCAGTGCATAATTTCAATCCCCATTGTACCTGCGGCTTGCAGGATTTCGGTAGTTAGCTGGTCTCGTCCAGCCGCTTTATTGGATTTCAGCTTCTGAATTGCCTTCTCCACCTCGCTTTTCAGAATATCTGGTTCTTCTATATCGATGTTTAAGGTTAGGTAATTTTGCGACTGATCGTTTTCCATTTATAGCTTCTGACAGTACTTTCTCCACGTTTCAGCGACGTCTGTCAGGTCAGTCCTTAGGTTACCACCTGCAGCATCTATAGCCTATGTTCTTGGTTTAAACTCGCGTGCTATATATTTGATTTTGTAGAATAAGTCTTTCGGTTGATTGGTGAACACTTGTTCTTCTATCTCTTGGCATATTTTTCCATAGTAGGTGTTCTTATCCTGTACGCACGACTTCTTAATTTCATTGTTTAAGCTACGTAATCGGTTTTTATCTTCGTCAGTTCTTAATCCTGTTCGTACTAACTCTCTTCTTTGTTCTATCAGAAAGGCAGTACCTGCGTTTTTCTTTGTGTTCTTGTGGTCTCGTGCTCCTATTATTTGCATAAATGCAAAACACAACGCTTGGAAGAACTCCTTACAATTACAATGTGTATTGAAACTTGACCTAATGATACCATATCTAGCGGAATTGTTACACATCGTGAACTAGTTTTGCAGTCTGATTTGTTTCAACACAATTTCACCCAACTATCTCTTTCATGGACAAACAAAAGCTTGAACAAGCCAATAGCGCAGTGAAATTTCAATCTACCTTAACAAATGACTATGACATTTCTCTGGACACACTAGGTATTCACAAATTTGGTTAGACAAGCGGCAAGTTAATTATCAATACCGTAAAATTGTGAACCATATATTTGTGGAGTTTTAGAAGAACCTATATTAAATGTATTGTAGTAGTATCATTAATAAATTATAATTTCTCCAGCAATTAAGTTTAAGTTCCACTGTTACCTTCCTCTTCCTTTTTAAATAAAGAATTGTTGGTCATGAATCGAGCTGTATTTCAAGATATAATGTACGTGCAATTGCTTGTATCACCAACTGAAGATTCATGCATTCAAGTACTTGCACGATTATCACAAAATACCGCCACCAAAACGCGATTGTTTTACATTTAATATTTATAAACTTGCTATTGGATTTCCATGGGCAGTACATAATTCGTATTGTTTTGATAGGTATTTCGTTACAAATAAATTGCATTCGATAGTTACAATCTTTTTTCATTGTTATATACGCTATCGAGTGTGTTAAGGCTACATCTTAAAATTCACATCAATTTCCGCAAGGGTTTCCTTTGGCTCCTGTATTATTTTATCAAATACTCTTTATCTAACCAACGGAAATACTAAAAATGTTTATATTTTTACTATATATTGTTATGATACGTAAAAATCAGGTTTTTGAATAAAAATTAAAGAAAATATAAATTTGATGTTTAGTACTGTTGATTGTGCAAGTACATTCCATTTTCGTAAAATTAGACTGGGTTTTAAATGTTTTTTTCTACTCAACATAGTCAATTTGCCCTTACAAAAGAAAGCTTGGAGAATCTGCATAATACAATAGTATGATTGTACAATTTCTTCTACAAATTTTTTTGAAAATTGGTTTTGAAGATTTCACTGCACCTAGATAAGATTAAAGTTTCTAAAGTTACAATGTTTGCAACAAAGTCAACTTAGAAAAGTTTAAAAAAAGACTGTTTGTTTATTTGAAAATAAGTAATGGATGTTTAATTTGAGACAATTTACAATTTATTTTGAAAGGTAATAGCAATTGAGTATTCTATCATGGTGTTGAAATTTAATAAGGAAGTATAAGTTAATGTTACATGTGACAAATATGCTTTCTATTAGAAATTAGAATGTAGTAGTTAGAAATCATATTATTTAATTTTAAAGAGTGTATGAATAATTGTAACTAACATAAAGAGGGATTTTGTTTTTGATTATTGTAAAAATAACAAGAAAAAAATGTAGACGTATTTTGAAAATATTCTTTCAAATTTAATTTAAAAAATGGAAATTTGAAGTAGTGCAGTAGACAAGGCTTTAACAAATCTACGAGGTGAAAACAAGGTGGAAATATAAATCTGAATTAGTGCAAGTATACAGTTATTGAAGAGAGTATGGAATATGGTTTAACCAAATAAGAGTAAGAAAAAAATAATAATATTTAAATGAATTGGATTATTTAATAACTACAAGGAATAATAAGTTACGTTAATTACTGGATTTGGTTATTATCCGGAGGACGTGCTGATCATTTTGACGGGAATTGCCGGTGGAACTGGGGAAAATAGAAGATTAGCTTGGGTCCACCAGTAAGATTGAACTTGCCAGGAAGTTGTTGGGTTGACAGTAGCGTAGGTGCAAGGAACAGGACCATTTCTGCAAGCTGCCAGGGTTTTGACAGTTTGGAGTTTGTTTGACGGTTGGCAGAGCATCGTGGCTGGTCTGTCGAGGATCTGAGTTGTGAACGTCAGGTACAGCAGGGGCGGACTGGCTGGGGGGCAGGGAGGCAAAGTCCCCCCGGGCCGTCATATCCCACGAATGCGGGCCTCTGCTGGCCCCAGTTTAAAAATCTAGGTACATACATACTTCAGCAAAAAAAATATATTGTGAAGAAAATATCCATGTATTGTGTCAAGTATTTGTAGTGGCAAAATTAATAGGAGGAATACTAAAAATTTATTTGGCTTAGTAAGTCGACTAGCGACATTTTTCGGCTAATCTTAAAGTGGATCAATATTTGGTGATACAGTAGCTCATGTTCCCACGTCAAAATTAAAAAAAATAAAAAATTGAACTAACTGGGTTGTTGGCTCAGGAAAAAGCCCTCAAGCAGAGTTTTGCAGGTGATTTGTCTACATCCTGTAGTATTGTTTGCATTAGAGAAAATAATGGAAAGTAAATTTGATTAAAAAAAAAAACGAAAAAAACTAGTTCTGAAGCTGAAGCACATGTACTTTTGATTTTTTTAAAGAATTTAGTTCTACTCGTAGACTACAATATGCTGAGTCTGTAGCATTTGCAAATTGAGTTTTAAAGTACGAATACGTATGATTGCTTAGCCGCACACAGGTTTCTTGTGAAAGGGCGCCAAATAAATTTAAAATAAGCACATCGCGATTATTGGTAAGTTTTTTCAAAACTTATTAGAAGCCTTTATGATTATTAGTGTTGATAAAGATGTCCTCGAGTCTCTCGGTTTTTATTACATTTTGAAAAAAAAATATTAAAAGATCATCCCTCCTTTTCGCCAATATTCTAACCGATCCTAACCTACTAACTTTGTATTGAAGTGGCAAATACATTTTTACTTGCCTGGTCTAAAAGACAAAGGAAGTACTGCAAAATCACCTTCCGAGATTTCTTTAGATCTTCATATTTCAGGGTCTGTATGACAAAAAACATGTTTTCTCAATTCCATATGTCTGTCTGTCAGTACGTCTGTATATCCGTGTGTCTGTCCGCCTGTTGGTGGTATTGTTCAAAAACCATTTTTTGAAAGAAGACGATATTTTTCATATGAGTTATATGTGTACCGGCCTCGAGACCCAATATATTTTCGATTAAATATATACAGGGTAAGCACCTTAAAAAATAAAATGTTGTCTTTTTTTGCTTTAACGCAGAACTAGATAAAAGTAATAATTTGCATATAGCTTAAGTTTTTACCCTTAATGGAAATAGAACCCAAAAAATTGCGTAAATATCGTAAAATGGATAGATATGTAGAAATTGATGCAGCCCTTATATTTTATTTTTATTTATTTATTTACACCAATAAAATGGGGCATGCTCAATTACATTATTGGCGGTTTAGGCCCCTTACCGTATATACTAGTATAACATAAAAAAGAAAAAGTACAAACTAATAACTAAAAATTTTAATTTAGAAGCTAATAATACCTAATTACAAGTTAAAAACTAAACATTCCTACTACTGGTTCGGGTTTCATAGAGATGGCTGCAATTAAACTTTATTATAATAACAAATATTAACTTTTTTCTAAAGAATTTAGGCTTTATGTTAAATATATTGTTTTCTGACTGGTGGACATATGCATTGGTGGTTATAATTATTCTTATCATAGGCGAGTTAAGTCTGTAATTTGTTCGACATGTAGGTACATGGCTTATAGTTTTTGGTCTAGTTCTATGTGCCGGTATATACAGACTGACAATAGATAACAAATTCGGACAGTCAATTCTGTTGTTTAACAATTTATTTAGAAAACAAACGTCAGCCACTTCTGTATTTTAAGTATAGAGCCAGAAGTAAGTAAATGTAACTCGCACGAGGGAAGTTCCGTGTAAACCCCTTTACAGATTTGTACTAACTACTTTCTGCATTTTCCATTAATATTAGGTAAGTATCAAGATTTTTACGAACGGGCAGGGGCCCTTTAAGGCTGAAGTCCCCCCGGGCCTTTCGATTGCCAGTCCGCCCCTGGGTACAGTGGTGTTTTGAGGTGACTAGCAGTGAAAGTACTAGGAGTTCAGGTTGGTTTTAATTATTCCTATAGAAGCATATTGAATAAAAGACAATTAAACGAGTGAAATAAATCTAATACAGTACTTACTTTAGTGAATTGAGTCAATGATATGTGAGTAGAAAGAATATTTGTCATTTTTGGTTTGATTATTGTTGGATCATTTTTTGAAGTCAAGCTGACAGTTAGTGTCAGTCAATAATCAAAAGTCATTATAAAAATAAAAATTTCAAATAACAGACAACTAGATTAACGAACCACCCTTGAAGAGTCTCAATGCAATACATTTATTAAACAGAATAGAATTTTAAATTCAAATTAAATCAATCTATTGAAAGAAAATAGTAGAGCTAATAATATGTAATTAAATAAAAGGCGTCCGAATGTATTAGCCACTACAATATATAGTGCTACTAGATTTTGAAAATACTCAGTAAAGACCCATCTAGTTTGTAACATTGTTTCCATGTTAATTTATTTTAAAACAAACATGAAAGCTGTTCATGCCGAGCAATAACTAACTGCAGCGTCAGAAAAGTCGGCAAATATTAATTTTTTGAGGCCGGGGGGTAAATAGCGTTCTAAGCAGCCGATGGTGGAAGGATTTTCGCGTCGGAGTTGTTTAATTCCCAGCTTACTCTCTATTTGAGCAGCGCACTTTTCATTTATGCCTCGCAATATTTGTATTGTGCCGGTCGTATTTACTCCAGATAAGCGCAATAGGAAGAACACAACACGTGGGATTTCTCATTTCTCCTTTAATATGTGCCTCGTTCAAGTGCACGTTCTTGACGAGCGCGAGCATTCCTCCTGAAGTCCGTAATGAAGACGAAGGGTATTCAAAAAACATAAATAATTCATGCGCCCCAGGTGGTACACGCGTATATGATTAACGAAGGAATTGCCTGTTTTTAAGTAATTTTCGTAAACTGCTCAAGTTGGGGCGTTATGCTTAAATAAATATCTAATTAACCATAATGAGCGGCGCCAGCGTAAAACTAATACGCAACTTCAGAACTTAATTAAAGGAAATTAACACGGGGACGCCCTGTTGTATTCACCTACAAGCTTTATACCTGCAGCAGAAGAAGGTAAATAACTAGCACGGCTGTATCGATTTGCTACGTTCACAAATAGTAGCAAAAGTATATAATGCAAGCACATAGTGCATAATTATATGCCAGTAGCTCGAGCTTTCTATCACAATAGTTTCAAAAGTTAAATTGCCAGGTATATGGCTAAAACGTTTTAATTTCGACCTATTATATTATAAGTTAAGCATTTTCCGATACAGGAAAGTTCGGTTCCAAATAATTCCATATCCGGTTTCTATCTACGGCGCTACGCCGGCAGGAAGTGCGTTTTCGGAGCACTTGGTAGGTAAATTTAACTTTCCCATGCCGCGGCCAATCAATCGAAAGCGAGAGAACTTATCAACCTGAATTATTTCTGGAAGTTTTTCCTGGCTCGAGGAAAGTTGCACAAACATGCTATCGTTCCTCGAACTTTCCAACTTTTAAACAATACTTAAAATTTCAGTGCATAACAATTAAGGCCGTTAACCTGGAGGCAAAAGTTGTTGATTTGAAGACAAAGACACGAAAATTATTTTGAAACCTACGCTATTCTCTGGAAATTGATTCTGGAATTTTAGTCGATTTTATCGAGATTAGCATACTACAAAAAACTGGTTAGATTTTGTAATAAGATAAGGAGTAAGACTTAACATTCCAATATGTAGTGGTATTCCTTTATCTTGATTTTGGTGAGTTAGATATGCTGGCATGTGCTTAAGGATTTTCGAAATTTCGAAACTTTAAATCCATATTTAGTTAGTATATTAGATATGCAGGTAGCATAAATGGACAACGATGCCTGAAAGGTAGCGGTTGTTCGTCTAGTGTGACATCTTCATTCACATTAGAAGGTTGATACGTCACAGATGGTAGCCAATTTGGATTACTATCGTTATAACCGAGTTCATTTATCATCAAATCGAATAACCTTTCAAATAATTTGAAACCTTTGCAGTCACATTAATGAATGTGAAACGACTATGAGCTACTCCATCAGATCCATATCATCACCATAATCATCAGCATTAGTCCTCAAACCTTCGCTAAAGTTTTTAAGTTCTCTATGTGTGCCTTATTAATCCTCAATATTACCAGTCCAACGGTTCTGGAGTCTACCTTTACTTCTTTTATTCCTTCTTGTTATTCCTAACATGGCCCTTTGTAATGGTTATCGGTCGATTTTAGGTTCGTTTACTGTTTCATTTCCATCCACTGATATTTCTCCACCTGAAACTACATTTCTGGTAATTTTTGTATTGTGTATGTTTATTTCTAGTTCGGGTTTTGGTGCTGCTTCTTTCAACTTGTCGAGTATCATCGTCGCATCATCGATGTTGTCGGTAATAATTACGGTATCGTCTGTACATCGCAGGTTTTCAACTAGCACCAAAATACACGTAACTGAGACAGGAACCTCGACTGAGCAACCGCCACTAAAACTGTGACTTTGATGTATAGATAATTTTATTTGACAAATCGACAGTTGCTGCCACTTAGTTTATACCACTGGTGATTACTTCGTAGCTGCATACGGGTTGTACGTAGATTTCTCGGTATTCTAAACGTCGTAGTTACCTTTGAGATGACCTTAACGTTTTAAGAACTTCAATTGTGGAACTTTTAAGCAATTTAGTGTAATAACGTTTGCGTTATCTGCAGAATAGATCGTCACTATTCACGATTACCCCAAAGTGTGTGTCACCTTTTAAATTCATAAAATAAATTCCACTATCTAGTGCCGAATGTTAATAAAATCGCATGCTCTATGTAGAGATATGGATAAGTACTCGCCAGCGTGGCTCTTAGAAATAACGACGTCTGTTACTACGGCAAAGCTGATCACCTCTATCTAGAGGTTAAAATTTCATGTGGAATCATGAAGTGGTAACCGGAACTTTGAACATGCACTTTATGTGTACACTTTGCCAGGACATTCATTTTATTTATTTATTTACTTATTTATTTTTTGGTACTCAGGCAACAGCCGTTAGGCCAATTATAGGCATCGCTGTACATTTATGGGGACTTCCAACCCCACTGCCATGATATTATTATGACATCCGGGACCAACTATTTCCATGGCAGCCGTACCACGAGACGCCGAGAGAAGCAGCCGTGAAACTCCTATCTAAGTTCTGATTAGAAAGAGCGTTGCTTAACTATACTGATCGTACGCGGACGCTTGTTCAAGCTACACTACCCGGGACCTGATGCTACTGGTTTATTCGATACCTATTATGCAGTAAATATAACACATATATATATATATATATATATATGCCGTTTCCGTCATACTATCGTCAACCAGCAATTACTTTTTTTTTGTTGGTGTGGAGGGGAAACCTTCATAAGGCTCCCCGCGGGAAGATGGTTCAATTCCGCGGGGAGTGTGGGACTTTTACCCACTAAAACCCCTCTCTGGTCTAGTTACAGACATCCCGGTATTACCGTAGGCTTTCGTCGGGATGTATGTTTTTCCAGTTTATGTTGTCCATCTTCTTACGATTTTAGTATTTTTATATGGTGTTCTTTTGTTTTATTCGTTCATCGTGTTCTTTTGTTTTCATTATTTCCACTAGAAATGTTCTCAGTCCTGTTTGCTTTTTAGCATGCTTGGTATCAGGTTTTCCGGCGTTAGTGTTTCGCCCACTATAATTTCGATCTGCGTTCTTTGTCTTACCGATCTTATGCATTTGGTAACTGTGTGCTCAACTGTATCTGTTTCTTCACAGTATTGGCATCGGTCGTGTTCTTGTATTTTACATTTTTTAAGGTACACTGCGAAACATCCATGGCCTGTAAGTACTTGCGTGATGTAGTAATTCAATTCTCCGTGCCCTCTGTTGCACCATTTCCTGAGGTCCGGTATCAGACTCTGGTCCATTCTGCCTTACCATCCAGCCTTGACCATCTGTTTTTCCATTCTTCCATGGCTTTCTCTTTTATATATTTGACTGATGTTGTGCCTTTTGCTTCGTATATCTTAGTTATTTCTTCTATCATTATGTCTATAGGGGTGTTCGCCGCAGGGCATCTGTCGAGGAAGTTCTATACGCCATGCATATTTTAATTAATATTCTCCTTTGCATCTTCTCTAGCATGTTCCTGTACTTTTTTACATGTACTGCTTTTTTCCATATCGGTGCCGCGTATAGCATTATAGCATACACTGCTGATGCCAAGATTTTTCTTTTGCTGCTTCTAGCTGCACCAATTGTCGGCATTATCCGCATCAGCGCTCTTGCTATGTTTTCTGCCTTTTTGGGCACTGCCTTCACATGGGCTGTCATTGTTAGGTTCCTGTTGAGTGTCACACCCAGGTATTTGATCGTCTCCGCTGTTCGTATATGTATATCGTATATTTTTACTGTCAGCTCTTTGACCTTTCTCCTCCCTATCAGTATCACTGCCTCCGTCTTGTATGGTGCTAATGAGAGTTTATTAGTCCTCATCCATTCATTCACTTGTTTGATCGCTCTATTGGCTCTAACAATCAGTTCATCTACCGTTCTTGCTCTCAGTAGTATCGCGAGGTCGTCTGCATATGCTATTAGTCGTACATCTGCATGGACTTTCAGCTTTAGCACTATGTCATAGTAGATGTTCCACAGTATCGGTCCTAGGACCGATCCCTGTTGGACTCCCGCCGTTTGTTTTATTGTGCAGTTGTCCGTAACCTTCAACTTCCTTGCTGTGAAGTAGCGACATATCAGTTCTATAATATATTTACTCATGCTCCTTCTTATCAGCTCCTTCACGACGCCTTTCCAGGGTACCGTGTTAAAGGCGTTCATCACATCCAAGGTTACCATTATACACAATTTTTTGGTTCTGTGTGTTCCTGTGTTTGCTTTTTCTGCGAATCTTTTTACGGTGTTCATAGCGTCAATTGTAGACCTTTTTTTGATGAATCCATACTGACCAGTGGATAGGTTCACTTTTTCTTCTATTTCCATCAGTATTCTATTCCTTATCATCCTTTCATAAATCTTGCCAAAGGTATTGAGCATACACAGGGGTCTATATTTTGGTGGTTTGTCTTCATTTTTCTTTCCCTTTTCCAGTAGTACCACTCTCGCCTCTTACCATATTTCTGGTAACTCTCTGTTTTCCAGAAGCCCGTTGTACATGCTAAGGAAAAACTCCGGGAATGTTTGTACCACTATCTTAGTTATCTCAGGGGTGATTCCATCAGTACTTGGTGATTTTCCATTTTTTCCAGCAATTACTTACAAGTTATATTTATTACTTCAAACGACTTCAAATTTTTTTTTCTGAAACACGCCACCTGCACGAACAAAATTTACGACATTTAAAAAACCACATGAACCATCAGGTCACAATGGATTTAAAAATATCATTCAGCATCGTTTCTATGCCAATTAAAATAAATTAATTACTAGCATCAAGTTTTGAATAAATTTAAAAACGTTTTCAACATCAAATTGCTCGTATTTTCCCACGATGTTAAATATTTTCTTCTTCTTCCTCTTGGTATACGCTGAGGGCTTCTTACTTCCACACACAAAGTGAGGTTTTATAAACCATCTCAAGCCGTGACTTTCATAGAGGTCACGACCACCAACTATGTTGTATGATGGCCGGAGAATGTCAGACGTAAATATAAAAATGGTCCCAAATTTGTATCTTGTGGACCACCGAAAGTGCTTTATATTTATTATATTTAGAGCCGAGAAATACCACATACTTATGACGAAAATTCAAAAGAAGCCAACTTTACTACTAATAACCGCTCCTTCGCTTTGACGACCAATCTGGCGTTTGCAGAATTCCCACATGCTTTTCCTTACGTCTACATTGTCGTTGCACTGGGGCTTTTTTGCACTGGTTACCCTATCGTTCAGAGAACCTAATTGATTATATTCTGTAGGCGCCTTCGTTCACAGCTGTTTACATCGAGCCAATACTGGTGCCTTGCGATCAGGTACTGTGGTCTAGAGTACTGGACGCCTTGCTGGGGTTTGGCGACTAATACGTAACTACTACCGAATTATCGTAGCCTTGCGCTTGACAGGAGCTCCTTAAGACCCATTGGGTTTTATTATCTTTTGTAAACATTAGTCTTTATCTTTGTCCATATCTTTAAATGCCGATTGTTATTTAAATTTTTTGCATCCGTTTGTATTTTCTTGATTGTTTACATGGAGTATCTATAATGCGCTTGCCTTGTAGTTCCTGCAAACCTATTTATGCCTTGGCCGTAAGTGAATTTGTTTCAGATTGTGGTCGGGGCATATTTGTTGTATTTAAGATTTATAAAAGAATCCGTGTAGTCAAGATAGTTTTGAAATTATTTGGGAAATTCTCACATGAAGCGTTGCCGACCATACCAGCTCCAACCTTACTATGCCAAAAGTATCTATTCTTAACCTTAATATTACCCGAATTGAATCCTGTCAAGTCTGCCTGTCTATTGGCCGAATAATATAATTTTATCGACAAGTATAAATTTTACTTTGTCAGTGGAGGTAGGAACCTCTCTTTCGGGGAGAATAGGTGAGTTCAATCTCCACTTATTGCAATAGCAAGAAAAATCGTCCGTGGCTTCCCTGCGATTCCAAAATCCGGCTTTGGCAACTCTGGGGCAATGCTTAAACGTCAAAGAGAAGAAGGATGATGGCTCTGTAGTAGGGATTTACAACTAGACAAACAACCAAGGAATATCTATATATATATATATATATATATATATATAAAATTAATCGCCGTGTGTTGGTAACGCAAAACCTCGAGAACAACTTGACCGATTTGGATGATTTTTTTTTGTTTTGTTCGTCTTACTCCCGAGGTGGTTTAGCAAAAAAGAAAATTCGGAAAAATCCAAAGGGAAAGCCGGAAAATTGGAATATATCAAAAGTGTGTTTTTCTATACACTGTACGACTTTCTATTTGCAGTGATACTTTTATGATTTTGCGCTTAATGGTTTGAAGGGTTTTCCCCATCATGTAATAATCCAAAACAACGTGTGCCGGGTCAGCTACTAATTTATAAATATTTTACAAATATGTATATGTCACAAACGACTAGATTACGGTATTAAACATATATTTTCTCGTTGATATAGCCATCATCTTTTTTTATCTGCTTTACAGATCTTTGGAAATTCAATTCACAATTTTCGTAGGGTTAAATTCCGTATTCCGAACGGCTTTATTTAACTTGTTCCGTAAATCCATCTGTGCTATGGGTTTTTTACTTTCTTGTCCAATTCCTTCTACAGTTGGTTGATCGGATTTTTTGGTTTATATTCATTAACGACTTCAGAATCCATCTTTCCATAAAATACTCTTTATTTTTACATATTTTCAACATTTGTTCCACCAAAATATCCATAAACCATTATAAAACTTTCATCATAATACCCCATTGATACCAAGAATCAGTCAGCATGTTCTCTTTCGGCCTTCTCTTAAAAAACTATCATTGTTTTATTTTTCTTACATTTTTATTTATCTCGCCATGATAGCTTTTCCCAATCTTCCATTTCCCAATTTACATACGTTTTGCTCAACCCAACCCTTTTGCTGTATTTTTCGTACATTAAAATGTCTCTTTAATGTCCGAATACCTTCATAGCCCCACTTGTTTCGGATTTTCAGTAATTCCAGTTGTTACATCCGGGTATGTTAGGCAAGTGTTACGATTATATGGTAGCCATGATAGCTTTTCACAATCTTCCATTGCACATTTTACATATGTTTTGCTCAAACCAACCCTTTTGCTACATTTTTCGTTCCTTAAAATGGTTTTTTAATGCCCCAATAACTTCATAGCCCCATTTGTTTCGGATTTTCAGTAGTTCGAGTTCTTACATCTGGGAAAGTTAAGCATGTGTTACGATTATATATTATTTTAATTCTTGTTTTGCAAATGTTTTCGAACATTTTCCTGAACCCCTTATGAAAGAAATTCTGCCACCACCTTGCTACTTTTGTATTTTATTGTGTAGTGTTTTATTGTATATTTATAGACACTCAGTTTTCAGATATTTTACACACGGAATAGCTGAGCAGTCCACATTGAAAAGTTACTTAGTTTTACCATTTTTGACTTCAAAACTTGTATAGAAGCCATCGGGTTGTCTATTTAAATCATCCCAACAGCATTAATTACAAGCAATCAGGCCGTTCATTTATTGCATATTCCTTTCAGTGAACTAACTAATTATTTGAATGCTTTTCCGAACTAGTAGGTACCCTCCACAATTCGAGGAGATGCCGTGTTAGTAATAGTGGCACATTTCCTGATCATTCCAACACTTCTGGTGTTGGGAGATAAGATAAAAATCGTGCTTTCAGTAATTGTTTCAAAGTATTCCCGGAATGAACTCACCGCTTTCCAAATTAGCCAATTTCTGTGTCAGATTGTCAATTACAAGTAGATGAAGAAGTTGGTCAGGACTGTAACGGCGGAGTTGTCTCAAAGGGAGGTGCAGCAGAAACTCGCCTCGTTGCCGCGCAATAAAGACCAGTTTTTGCTTCCTTAATTAAAGTTTAGAAAGGCGGCGGGTGCGCTATTTTCGCAAAATTGTAAAACTAACTTATCTAAGAAGCACAACCACCCGCCGCCCGTCCTCGGAAAGCAGTTTGAAAAGAAAAACTGCAGCGTTATTTCTGAAGCAATTCGCGACTTGGATCAGTGTAAACACGCCCCATCTTCCGCGTATTTTCATTAGGCGATCCCTCTCAGCGCTGCAAAAATTCGAGCACCGGCGACCCCGTTTTTATTTTCTACCTCAGCTATGTGCGATTCCGGGCTTAAACGACGCTTGCAGACATAATAAGAGCATCCTGAATCTCATCAACCCTATAATTAGCGCTGCAATCACCAGACTGCCCTCGCCCATTCCTGTCATTACGGTCGCCCCTCCGCTTCCCATTACCCTCACTTTAGGCGGGCTTATCAGGATAATTGCTATTGCCTACAATGTCTCCATCTATGAGGTTACTCTGGGCCAGAGTTTTACTGCGAACGCTCGATTTGTGCCTTATTACTCTGCCTGCGACGATGACAACTTATTATGACTGCGGGAAAATTTGTTAATAAACCCCGAGGACTCGAAAGAGATTGTCAGATTAGTTAATACTTGCGCGGAGCAGAAAGTTGCCATTTAACTCCACAGCGAGTTACGAAGATATACACCTATATAGCAAAAAATTTAAAAATGAAAGGAAATTTTAATGCTCGGAGAAAATTTTCATTAAACTCGCCAATTATATAGTTAATACCGACATAATATTGACAAGAAAGTAACATACATCTGTTTTCCAGTTATTATTTTTCGATTCTCTTACTTTTGGATAATAGATATAGGTATAGTTGTTACGGTTTGATTTTGAGGTGGTAGTAGTAGCGCACTCAGTGAGTCGCGGGGAGGTAATAGTTAACAGGGAGTGGTTCACAGTATTTCTGCAATTTGGCCAGTGTATTATTAACTGTTATTCTTGAGACTAGCCTTGCATTGGTCTATGGGGACCAGTCCGCGAACGTTCTTTCCACATTCACTGCAAGAGAAAGCAACTGGTGTTTCATTTGGCAATCTAGAAGATCTAGAACTGTTAGCATGTTGGTCCGATAATACTTCTATTAGATGTATATTTGAGACGATTTTGAATCTCTGATTGACTAAATACCTGAAGGTACATTCTCTGAAAGTAGCATCAAGGAATAAAGTATAAATGCTATATTCTAATTCACATTTCATTATGCAGGTGTTCTGCTTTTCGGGTATGCAATAACTCTACTTAACCTTGCTTATTTATTTGAGTTTGTATATTATACTCTTCCAGCTGTCTGCTACATGTTATTTTCAAGGTAAAACTGGTCTCAATAAGTTTATTTGTCTCATATACCAGTAGCTTCTCGTTTTTGGTTTGGAGATATCCTTTATCTAATAGACGTGTCTGTCTGGGACGCTGTTTTGTCCGGGACGCTGTTTTCTCCGGGACGCTGTTTCAGCAGCCAAACCGTAAGAGATAGAGAAAAAAGTTATTAAAGTTATATGTTTGGAATGGTCATGTCAGGGCAGGAACCGAATTTCAGTCACGTGACACTTCCGGTTTTCGAGAAATCGCAAAAAGACCGTTTTTCAAATAGAACGCGTATTAAATAAAAACTGGTTCGGCCGCCAAACGTAGCTGCGACATTCTGCGCCTTAAATCCTCGATCGGTTAGGCAACCACTTTGACACCTTCCAGGTCTGGGTGGTTGCCTAACCGATCGAGGTTTGAAGGCGCGTTAAATGAGACATTTGTCTCACTGGACTGCTAGTTATTTTCTAATTAGTTCCAAGGATTATAACGCAAACCTGCTGCCCCTTTGACATGTAAAAATACTTGGGGTACACATTAATTTATGAAATTTAGATAACCCGTCCCTACTTTACGACGATTTAAAGCTGCCCATTTAAAGATTTACTTTTGAGAAAATGTCTGTTTTGGGGAAAATTCCATAGCGGCCGTTACTTGCTTTTGGTTTTTGATTAACAAGGGTCATACAGTATTGCATTTTCATTCAAAAATTACTTACACTGGCTCTGCAATAATCAGGAAATCCAATAGTTCAAGATTCAACATCGCAACCCCTGAGCTGCGTTTCTCAAGTCACCACCCGTTGAGGCAGGTGGTACTTTAAAAGTTCAATGCACTTTAGATTCTCACTCTTTCAAAATAATAACTTACAACGACATCGATTCAAATTGGAATAATAAAGTCGGCACAACGTAAGCCCCACACGAATAATTATTCAACGGCGCCATCGCAAAGTCCCAGCGAACAGCATTTTGCACTTGGTGTATTAACAAGCATCCAGGACAACATGTTTGCTTTCGAAATGCCATGGTCGAACGAACCCCAATTGCAAACAATGGTGTCTTCATCGCGAACAAATATTGCTGCTGGAGTGCGGAAAACCGTAATACACGTCATTGTAGTATCTGCAAATATCTGTTCGAGGATGCGGAACTACCCGTTCATAAATACTGGATGCCAACCCTTTTGAGGGCTCGCGGCTGTAACGGCCACTTTTTAAATTATTAGCAACACGTAATTTCTTTAATGTAAGGCCGCTGTGCCAACCTGAAACTTCATCTGTTCACAGCGGCCCTTGTCACATTCTCAGCCGACATTACCTCTGTAACACTTTCATTTCATTTGCACAAACAAGTCAGGTTACAGGCGGCAGCTTGCCCGATTTTGTTGGGAAACCATTCTAAACCGCTAGAATGTTCGTTTTTAAAACTGCTTTTTTAAGTTGATCATGAGTTCAGATGAATTTTGATATCTGCGAATAATCACGTGTTACAAAAGTTAACCGTAGTCACAAATTCCTGGGTCAAAAACAAAAGGATTTACCTGTATGCAAATATGTTTCAACGAGCCAATTATCTGTTTCAAAGCTCTTTCGGTTGATATCCGTGGACAGTTAGCTAGACGAGCGTTAACCCACAAATATTACAGAATATTACCATAAACGACTAAAAATTTTCAAAAATATACAAAGATTCACAGATATTTAAATGTTAGTAAAGATAGTCAAAGCTTATCACAGATATATAAATATGACCAGAGAGTTTTCAGCGGCTTTTAAGAAATTTGCTAAAATTATTATTAAAGGTTATTCCTTCGTTTTGTTGTCGAATTCCACCGCATTTTGCAACGTTCGTTGTGTATCTGTGTCCAAGACGACTGCGCCCAGCATCGATCGTTACGATTTTTGTGCGGAACGAGTGCTGTTCGCAGTGATAGGTACGCATTCCTGTTAAGGACGATTGCACTCTGTAACAATCGATATACATCTTTGTCCAGGGTGACTGTGATTCGCAACAGTCGCTGCATATCTTTGTTCAAGGCTGCGGACAGTGATGATCGTTACGATTCTTGTGCGGGACGACAGGGGTTTGTAATGATAGTTATGCATCTTTGTCAATTGAGAATTGACGCTTTAATGATCGATATGCCTCATTGTCCACGGTGACTGCGATTTATAAAAACCATTGCATATATTTGTCTGAGACGACTGCGTTTTGCAGCGATCGTTACAGTTCTGTGCGGGACGACTGCGGTTTGAAATGATGGGTGAGCAATTTCGTCAAGGGCAATTGCAGTCTGTAAATATCGAACGTATCTTTGTCCAGGGTGATTGTGGTTCGCAACGGTCGCTGCGTCTTTGTCCAAGGCTGCGGACCGTAACGATCGTTACGATTCTTGTGCGGGACGACAGCGGTTTGTAATAATGGTTATGCATCATTTTCAATGGCGAATTGACTCTTTAATGATCGATATGCATCATTGTCCACGGTGACTGCGATTTATAAAAACCATTGCGTATATTTGTTGAAGACCACTGCGTTTTGCAGCGATCGTTACAGTTCTCTGCGGAACGACTGCGGTTTGAAATTATGGGTGAGCAATTTCGTCAAGGGCAATTGCAGTCTGTAAATATCGAACGTATCTTTGTCCAGGGTGACTGTGGTTCGCAACGGTCGCTGCGTCTTTGTCCAAGGCTGCGGACCGTAACAATCGTTACGATTCTTGTGCGGGACGACAGCGGTTTGTAATGATAGTTATGTATCTTGGTCAATGGCAAATTGACTCTTTAATGATCGATATCCATCATTGTCCACGGTGACTGCGATTTATAAAAACCATTGCATATATTTGTCTAAAACGGCTGCGTTTTGCAGCGATCGTTACAGTTCTCTGCGGAACGACTGCGGTTTGAAATGATGGGTGAGCAATTTCGTCAAGGGCAATTGCAGTCTGTAAATATCGAACGTATCTTTGTCCAGGGTGATTGTGGTTCGCAACGGTCGCTGCGTCTTTGTCCAAGGCTGCGGACCGTAACGATCGTTACGATTCTTGTGCGGGACGACAGCGGTTTGTAATAATGGTTATGCATCATTTTCAATGGCGAATTGACTCTTTAATGATCGATATGCATCATTGTCCACGGTGACTGCGATTTATAAAAACCATTGCGTATATTTGTTGAAGACCACTGCGTTTTGCAGCGATCGTTACAGTTCTCTGCGGAACGACTGCGGTTTGAAATTATGGGTGAGCAATTTCGTCAAGGGCAATTGCAGTCTGTAAATATCGAACGTATCTTTGTCCAGGGTGACTGTGGTTCGCAACGGTCGCTGCGTCTTTGTCCAAGGCTGCGGACCGTAACAATCGTTACGATTCTTGTGCGGGACGACAGCGGTTTGTAATGATAGTTATGTATCTTGGTCAATGGCAAATTGACTCTTTAATGATCGATATCCATCATTGTCCACGGTGACTGCGATTTATAAAAACCATTGCATATATTTGTCTAAAACGGCTGCGTTTTGCAGCGATCGTTACAGTTCTCTGCGGAACGACTGCGGTTTGAAATTATGGGTGAGCAATTTCGTCAAGGGCAATTGCAGTCTGTAAATATCGAACGTATCTTTGTCCAGGGTGATTGTGGTTCGCAACGGTCGCTGCGTCTTTGTCCAAGGCTGCGGACCGTAACGATCGTTACGATTCTTGTGCGGGACGACAGCGGTTTGTAATAATGGTTATGCATCATTTTCAATGGCGAATTGACTCTTTAATGATCGATATGCATCATTGTCCACGGTGACTGCGATTTATAAAAACCATTGCGTATATTTGTTGAAGACCACTGCGTTTTGCAGCGATCGTTACAGTTCTCTGCGGAACGACTGCGGTTTGAAATTATGGGTGAGCAATTTCGTCAAGGGCAATTGCAGTCTGTAAATATCGAACGTATCTTTGTCCAGGGTGACTGTGGTTCGCAACGGTCGCTGCATCTTTGTCCAAGGCTGCGGACCGTAACGATCGTTACGATTCTTGTGCGGGACGACAGCGGTTTGTAATAATGGTTATGCATCATTTTCAATGGCGAATTGACTCTTTAATGATCGATATCCATCATTTTCCACGGTGATTGCGATTTATAAAAATCATTGCGTATATTTGTCTAACACGACTGCGTTTGGCAGCGATCGTTACAGTTCTCTGCGGGACGACTGCGGTTTTCGATGATGGGTAAGCAATTTGGTCAAGGAAAATTAATTGCAATCTGTAAAGATCGAAAGCATCTTTGTCCAGGATGACTGTGGTTTGCAACGGTAGTTGCGATTTACAAAGGTAGCTGCGTGTTTATATCCAGAACATTATATAAACTACACAATGCCTCGGCGCTCCGGTATGACGTCAGCTCAAGCAGGTTTTTCTTTACCTGTGCTCTCTCTCTCGAATTGCATATGCTCATAGTGTATATAACGTTGTAAATCAGAAATATCTATAGTAACAGGGTTACTAGTCGTGAACTGAGAACTTAGTCATACTTTTTGACATAAATTTTTTTGTTCAATCGATTATTATTAATATTAGCATTTTTTTTTAAAATCAAGTTATTGATTGTAGAATTAATTATAATTTTTGCTATTCTCGCTATGATATTGACACCTAGGAAAGCAAACTAAATTTTCTATAAGAAAATTTAACTTTCATACGTTAGATTGTTTGAAAAAAGTAAAGTTTGTTCATGTAATCCGTTTGCTACGTAAAACTCAATCCTTCGGGAAACTAGACACAGATACTTTATTCTTGTTTGTGTTACTGCAGTCAGGCAAGGAACACTTATAATAATTTCACTAAGTATAGTTATCAAACAATCGAACAAATATGATATAATTGAAATAAGCTACTCTTACGTTTATTTGCTGTTAACTACTTTAATGGTACCAACCTTCGCTATGCACCGATAACGAACTTATTTCACCAGCTTTGCGTTTAGTACATTGTTATTTGTCCAAATTTACAACTAAAATCACTTACAGTAAATCAAGATAATTCAGGAACGCGTTAAGTGTCCTGTCTATTCAAACACGGTTGATTAAGTTCAAAACTTGCTAACAAACGTTGAACTGCAATGTTCAGCCATCTTATACTTGGCCATTACAACATCTGCCATAACCGACGCGACGTTACAAGCTCGTGACGTCAGAAGTAAATGGTCTTGATTCTAGGTGGCGTTGTCCAGGACAACTGCTGTTTGCAATCGCCGTGCATTTTTGTCGAAGGCAACTGCGGTCCATAATATAATTCGCAACGCCACTTTTTCAGCGAGCGTCCATCTCGTCCCGATTGCCTTCTCGAATTTTTCGGTTTTTAAGTATATTTCACTTAATTATTAGCAAAAGTGCAACGCTCATTAAAACAACATTATACGCAGACTTTGAAAATTATGGTTTGGCAGATTTAGATATATTTTAATTAACTCTGCTTCACACAAAGTAGAAAGTTATTTTCCTAAACTCCGTTTACATAATTGTTGTAATAAATAAGCTAGTCGATGTTACATACTTTCTATTTTTGCAAACAGTACAATTAAAATACACTAAAGTTAAGGTCAAAGACGCAGGATTTCTTGAGAAACCAACTCTGACAGAATTATTAGTGAGGACTGTAGATATGTGCCGAACACTATTCAAAGAACTTCTAGGCAAGGACGAACCCAGAATAAATTTAATCGTCCTTACTAGCAATGCTCGCGGCCAACTGAAGCCGAAGATGGGTCACAATTCAAACAACAGTCACCTTTAGGAAATAAAGCCACGAAACTGCATATAATACAGACAACGTGCACTCTGAAATTGACTTAGCAGGAAACTATTAGTTTGTTGTATTTAACTCAAAGCTGTGCTTTTTGGACAATTTTACAAAACATTATTGTTGAAAATTATGATGCACCCAAGTAACCAAATATCTTCATTTGTCACATCAATTGTGTCTGCATATGCACTTCCCGTACTAGTTTTGTAGTTCTATCCCTATTTTTTTTCAGGGAAGTAAAATTTTCGTCCACATAAATAATACCGATAGGACAAGCAAGAGGACTAGGTGTTTAAAACAATGACCGTTGGCAACACTAATACCCACACATGCGCACATTTTGATACTTTTGAGCAGATTTGAGTAGATTATAAAGCATAACAATTCATATATATTCTTGGAGAATACTCGAGATGCAGCGAAATTAAAAGATTCTCCTTCGTTCCAACCCAATCCGCACAAAAATTGAAGCAATATATAGAGCAACTAAAAAAGCAGCAGGAAAGCGAACCGCGCTCCACTAATGAATAATCCGGGAATTAATATTAAGTCGAAAAGCTAGAGCAATGCCGGCGCATAATTATCTGCGAATGCTTCGAATTCAGACAAGCAACATGCACACAAAAAGAAACCGAGTTTCCGGCGTGATTAGCCGGCAGTACGAGTGCCGGTATTTATAGCTTGCATCTCTAAGCTCTGCTTCGCGTATAAATTGTAGTAATCGATATAGCGACAGAGACAAATAGATAGAGCTGTTACATGACAGTGAAAGATGGCTGGAAATGAGCAAAACGATGTAAGTGGATGAGGAGGAAAGCATCGGCAGTGGATGGTGCCATCGCTCAACTCTTCTGCACTACGTGCGCCATATACAC
>CALNHX010011795.1:0-29517 GCA_940337035.1 Agriotes lineatus
CACAATTATATATAACAGCAATGAGATAACATGAACAAGAAAATAACCCGTATTGCTTGAGTAAGAAAGAGATAAACATAGTAGCAAATATGCGAGTAGGCTTGACGTCATTTTAATTATGACAGATGTCAACCAAACATGCCTACTAAAATAATTGTATCGTATGTCATCTCTTTCTTACTCAAACATTCTATTTTGTTGTTCATGTTATCTCATTGCTGTTATATATAATTATGGCCCCATCGGTATAATAAATATTTGACTTTGTTAATCAAATACACTTTCAGGTACTTCACAATATTAAATTCATACTTCAGTTCGTTAGTATCTTATCGAAATACCACGTTAAATGGACTCAAACAATCTTGAATTCTATATCTGAATAATACTTGTGACTTATAGTCAAATTAGATGGTAAATAACTATATTGCTATTACGTATCAAATCATCAATTATTATTCTTCACAATTAATGGGAATTTAACTCTTAACGTGACTATTTATCGTAGATTATCAATTCAAGTTAATTTTTACTACTTCATATAAACAACAACTCTGGTTGCCCTTTACAACACCACCAGTTAAAACATACAACTGTTACATCACATGATACCCATTGGATATTATTGAAATTAAATGTATCATTCATACAGTGTGCTGCATTACAAGGTAAAGTAAAGCATTATGTAATGAATAAAGAAAAATGTGTACATTTATAATACCTTTGATAACAAACTTTGAGAGCTACTAGCTGCAGAAACAGTCACCTGAGTGTCAAGGCCATCTCTTTACTATGACACAAATTATAACTGTCATAAATGCAAACCTTTGTTAAATCCACATTTATGGATTAATAACCGTAAATTTAAGGCCATAGAAAAAATATTGTGTGCAAACTCGTGCTAAAAGTGTTTATGCACGAGACATGTTAATGTAGTTTCCATGTCTCGTGCATAAACGTCCACTTTTAGCACATTTTGCACAAATAGCTGTTTTACATTTCCGGTGATGCATAATTTAAAAAGAGCCATGCAAGCTTTAAAGGCAATTAAGATCACGTTCGAAACTCAGTTAGGTTAGGTTAACTTCTTTATTCTCCAGGGAATACAATGGCACTTTATTTTTGCACAGCCTGCCATATTTATTATTTTCCACTATATAATCGAACAGGTTTCCCTGACGATAGATCAGTTTACTACTAGATACTTTGAAGTAAACATCAACCAATTTAGATTTACGGTTGGAAATGCTTTTATACGTACATACATCTGGAGTAAGCCGTTAATCCCTTGACAGAAAAATCCCTCAAATTTCTTCGGTCGTCTTTGGATTAAAGTCGTGGTTTACTCCCTTGGTGCATAAATAACTATTTTGCACTCCCGGGAATAAACGGCCTATTTTAGGCGTCATTCTGAGAAACTAAAATTCCACTTTTAATTTTTGTGAGATTAAATGTAAATTTACAGCGTTGCCTTAGTTACACCACTGTGGGCGCCTTCTCCAGTGGTGAATTTTCAAAACGACATTACATCAGGCCTCAAGGATTCCGGAGGGGGCAATTATTCGTTAAAATGTTACAACTTAAACATTGCAAGTTGCAACATACAATTTCAAACATTGAGGTCTGAGAAAGATCAAGCACAATAAATTAGAGCAAGAACTAATACCCATTAATTGATACATCGCAGAAATAAGAGAACTAGATTAAAGGACAAAAAACTAACAACGCTCAAATCTGTCTTTTATTTTTCCAGAACAGGTTCGGTGCCAATGACCACCTGAAATGAGTAGCAATCCTCATTAAAAGCATTACGAGTATAAAACATCTGGCTACTAAGGTGCGGGTTTACTCCAATGGAGTCATAGATAGATGAGTAAAAAACTTTATACAGATAATCCAGGTATACCCACTAACCGGTGCTGCTCAAGATGAGGAAATTGAGCAGTTTTACGAGAACATAAGTGAGGCAAGAACATCGGAGAAAGTATATTTTATTCTTGTCATAGGCGACTTCAATTCTAAGATTGGGGAAAACGAAGAAGGTGGTTCATCTACAATCAAAAATATTGATTAGGCTAAAAAACGAAAGAAGAACGACACTATTAAAATTCATGTAAGCTGAACATCTGTACTGCATGAACACCTTCTTCAGCAAAAAAAACTTAAAGAAAAAGAACATGGAAAAGCTCGAATAAAAAATAAGAAACGAAATCAATTCCACCCTGATGGACAAGAGTTCCTCTGCGAACGTTTCGTTAATAAATACTATGGAGTAAGGCACCGACCATAGAATGGTGAAAGTCAGTCTGAGACTTAACATAGGAATATGAAGAAATAAAATTATTCAGAAATTCGTAGGATACCTTACATCTCAATTTTTAGAAAACAACCAAGTAAACTTAAAAAACGTATTAAACACGAAGCTGAACGATGTAGTAGCACTGGAAGAGCTTTCCTTAGGTCAAATCGAGAAAAGGGTAATGTCTAGCATCAAAGTTGCGACAAAGAAAATTCACTCTCAGAAAAAACAATGACCAAAGAATAAGGCAAAAAACCATAGAGTTAATTGAACATAAGAAACGTCTAGACAGAGATACCGAAGAATGCAAGCAAATAAATAAAAGAATCAGAAAGTAAATCAGGAAAGACATGAGAGCATACAGAACTAAAACAATCCAAAATGCAAATTGAGGAAAACTTGAACATGAAAATACTCAGATCTGAATGTTCAACTGAAACAACTAAGATCATAAAACTATTAAACAAAATGGTATTGTTGTAACAGACAAAAGTTCTACACAGCTATAACTACAATAAGAAAGTTAGCTCGGAAGAAATGCCAAAAATAAAAAAGCAAGAGGTCCAAAATGCGCTTAAGTGTAGGAGGAATGAGAAAGTATCGGGAAGAGATAAAGTTACTTGTGAAATGTGCTACTTGTCGTCACTGATGTCACATTGGATGCTGTGGGTGATTATTATGTATATCATGGACACAGAACAAAACTTGGGAATGAAAACAAAACGGCTGATATCTCTAAGTGCATATGGTTCAGTTGGGCTGCTTTCATCAAAATACAGGCAGAGAAACAAGCATCCCGTTAATTTAAAACCCTAACCCTAACAAAAAAAATCTGGTGTGATACACGCACACAACTTGCTTTTACAGTGATCTTGTAATTAGCCAAAAATTTGATTTTTATTTTAAGCATTTGTCAAAAATTTTCAAATATTACAAATTCTACAGAAACCGTACAAAATAGAGAGTTATGTAACCAAGGGGTTGATAGCAAACCCCTTGGCCACCCGAGTAATGTGCTGCCACCCATTTGTGATAAAGGGGTTGTTTCAAACCCGTAGATCACTATTTGCACGTAGGGGATTGTAACGTATCTGCCTGACAACTATTGGTAACGTAAGGGTTGTAATGCTTTGGTTACACATAACACCCACAAAAGATAAATAGACTTATATTAAAAGAAACTAAAAATTCGGATCAATTACAATTGATTTTCACCCTATCTGATCAGCGATAATTTAACGGCAAGCTTCGTAAAAAATGGTTTGATCAATTATGCTTAAAGTTATGACATAATATCACTTTGGAAGGGAATAATACTCATAATCGCCCTGCATTTAGTTGGTTAATAAAATACCATAAATGACTGACCTTCGTCCAGAGTCGTCGTTCGTTTGAGAAGTGGTTTAATTTTATTTTACACGGACGCCCGAAATTATTATTGAATCCGGAAGGTGTTAGGCTGGTTTTTGGATGCCCCTGGTTTCTTTGATATTCCTTTATTTTAGAGTGGCCTGGCACTGCACTAGTTACTTATAATTTAAATAGAACTTACAATTTTGACTTAGGTTGTTTCGCGTGGCACGCGGCATTGCGCCGAGGCGCGGTACGCCCAAAAGCGGCTTATGCCGGTAATTAATTTATTATTTCGCGGGATCCGGGAATGAACTGCTGCCCAATTTGCGCTCTTCCAAAAGGTAATTTTCTTTCGTGACCAGCCGGGGGTGTCTCGGACTTTCCCGTTTTGCAACTTGCATTTTTGACTTATACGTCGCGGGCTCTTGGATTTGCAAATTTGCATTTCTCACGCGGTGTTGTACGTGAGTGCCAGTTCGACAATAATTTTGCGCTTCTATTTCTCTGAACGCGTTTTTGATTAACTAGCACCGGATGTAATATAATCTTTTCTTCGCTGTCACAATGTAGCCTTTTGCGTTCTCCATAAATGAACTTTGCAGGGTTGGCTTCCACTTATTCTTTCCTTCCTGACAATTTATGTAAATTAAAATCTATAGGATTTATTATAAACGCAATTTATTGTGGGTTGTTACAGTTACTTGACGAGACAATTTTTTTCTAAAATTTACCGGGCATTCTATTTAAAATGAGTTAATAAAAAAATTAAAAAAACAAAAGAAACCCATTTTAGAGGTATTCAACTGGAAAATCTATTTCAAATTCGAGGTTATCAGGTTAGATTTTCCGTCAGTTTTGACACAGACTGAAGCAAAATCTAACCTGCTAACCTCAAACTTGACATATACTTACAGTGCAAAATTGGGGGTGTTCTGCCGCCCTCCGATACCGCTATCAAGGATAATCCTTACAGATGACACTTATATATGCCTCCTGCAACATTCTCTCAAAAAATAGGCCTTAACTAAATAATCACTAAAAAATATCACCAGCTCTCCTACTATTAGGTTTGTTTAATGAATGTACTTAACAAGAAGGGCAATTAGAAGTGACAAATTTAAATGCCCTAAATCGTAAGTATTATTAAATCTAGATAGAAAAATAATGCACAAAGTAAAATTGTTAGTTACAAAATTAAGTAATAAGCAAACATAATTTTCAATCAATTATTTGGCTAAAAAACATTGCATTATTGTAAAACGTCTTCAAAGTGCTCCCCATTAGCTTCGCAGCACTTTCGTGGCCGCAAAATAATTGCATCTTGAACACGTTGCAACATTCTGGGGTTAATGGTACTGGTGGCTGCTTTATGAATTCGATCGGTAAGATTTTCTCGAGATTGGACAAAAGTAACATAAACCAAATTCTTCAAGTCTCTCACAGGAAAAAATTCAAAGGTGTTAAATCCGGACTTCTCGCTGGCCAGGCTTTTGGACTCCACGACCAACCCATTTGTCAGGATAATGGTGGTTAACCTGGTCGAACCACACCTGCATAATGTGATGGTGCACTCTCGAGCTGCACCCACATATCCTCCATTAGGCCCGGAAGGTTATCATTTAAAAATTCTAATTCCATTGCTGCCTAGAACACTTACGCTCTATGTTTTCAACAATTTTAGGCAGCCGATATATTACAAGGGATGTACAGTAGTTATTGTCCCTAGTATAGAATACAACATTATTTTTCAACATAATCCCCTTGAACGTGAATACACCTATTCCACCTATGTTCAAGCATAGCAACACCTTTCTTGAAAAGCTCGGAGTCTTGATCACAGAAGAAGTCCTGCACTGCTACCATAGCAGCGCCATAGCTCTCAAATTTTGTTCCCCGAAGACTCTCTTTTAGCTTTGGAAATAAATAAAAATCGCTGGAAGCTAAGTCAGGCGAGTAGGGTAAATGCTCCATAACTTCAAACCCAACGCCATGAATTGCATTCATAGAAATAAGGCTCTTATGAACTGGGGCGTTGTCTTGATGAAAGAGAATTCCGCGTGACAGTTTTCCTCTTCTTTTTTCTTTAATGTAATCACAAAGTTTTGTAACTAATGCTGCATAATATTGACCAATGATTGTGTGGCCTTCTTTTTCTTCGTCTTATTATATGTCAGTCGCCTGTTTTAACCACAAAGTGGTTCTGTGAGCCCTCTTTATTCTTAAGCCGGGTAGGTGGCTAGTCTTGCCCGTTGAAAGTGAGGAAGAGTTCCCTTGTTTGCTGGGATTCGAATCCGGGCCGGCCGCCTGAGAGCCGACCATTTTCTTGCAGCGCCATCCGCTCACCGATTGTGTGGCCACGTTCCAAAAAATCTACCAGTAAAGTTCCTTTATCATGCCAAAAAACTGAGCCATTATCTTACCCGCTGAAGCCTGTACAGAAAATTTGCGTGGAGGGGTAAATCCTGGATGACGCCACTCCATACTTTGTTGTTTGCACTCGGGATCGAACCCAAGTTTCATCAACCGTAACAAAGCGATTGAGGAAATGTTTAGGATTACGGTTAAACAAGGCCAAGTTGGTTATTGAAGAAGTGATCCTCACACGCTTTTGTAAGGGCCTCAACGTTCGGGGTACCCATCTTTATGACACCTTATGAAGCCCCAAATAGCCATTTATTATGGTTCCAATCGTACCATTTGAAAGGCATGTTATCTCCGCTACGCGTCTTGTTGTCAATCGACGATCTTCACTGATCATGTCATTCACAAGATCAATATTTTCTTGAGTACACGCAGAATGTGGCCGACCAGCACCTTTTGCATGTTCGCAGGTTGTTCTGCCACATTTGAACGCCCGAGACCAATTTTTTACCACTTGATAGGAAGGAGCAGAATGTCCAAGCACGCCAACCATATCAGTATGAATTTATTTACGTATTAAACTTTTTCTTTGTAGGTATTTGATGACAGCATGAAGGTAACTTTTTTCAATTTCCCAAAATATTTTTGCAACCACTGCTTTTAACTTGTTCAACTTTGAAACAATTAAAGCTCGACTAATCAAATTTGGCAGTTTGCTTGTCATGTCGCGATTCGCCTAAAGTCGGGGTAACTGGCAATCCTTTTAGTTAAAATACACTTGTACACGAAGACCAAAGCTACTGTTGCGAGATAAATAAAATACTTGCATTTATTTTTCTGCCGTTTACAGAACACTTAAGTTTAATGCCGTTGCTTCTTAACTTTACTTATTAACATCTTCCAGTTTGACGAAGAAAACTCGGTAGGCGTTTACAAATTTCCAAATAAGCCTATCAGAGCAGGTCTAAATTTTGGACTTTTGGCACGTACATACGGACGTGACAGTTCATAATAGTTCTATGAATTTGACAAATTTGAAGCTCTCACACGCTAAAATTTGTCAAGCTCGACCCCTACCAAATGATCGCTAATAAAGTTTTACAATTAGCATTTTCAACCGGTTTTCATTCTATTTGTTCTATTTTATATAAGTTCTGTTCATTATTTGCTTCTTTCCGTTTACTATGTTTGTCCCAAATACACTTTTGGCTCGTACCAAATCGAAAATGGCGAGGCGCTATATTGTCAGTACAGTAGGTCTTAAAGGTTCTAAATTTAAGAAATGATTGGCTCAGAATTCAAAGAATTATATTTTCAGTAGTAATACTATAGGGAGATCAAAACTAAATTTGATCGCGGGAGCCATTTCAATATCTTGTTTAACTTATCCACATATAACTTCAATGTATTAATATATAAATTTAATGTATAAATTTGGTTTAAATTACATATTTTGTATGTTTGTGCAGCTTATTAGACTGTTAAAGTCCATGAACCAATAATACAGTTAATTGTAGTTCAAGTGTAGTTTTATAAAGTGTAGTGTAGACGGTCCATGGGTTCCCGCGATCACTTTTATTTTTGATTGCTCTGTATAAGTACTTCGTTATTATCGGGTTATATGTCGATAACTTGTTGCACAATAATAAAGGAGCGTCAGTTTGACAGCTTAAATAATCCGACCGCGGAGCGGAGGAGTATTCTGTCAAACTGACACGATTTGTTATTGTGCAGGAAGTGTGAGACGTAGGTATAACACGAAAATGTTCAAAGTACCCATTGTATTCGATTTAACCCTTTTTTGAGTAAATTTCAAAAATAGGCACATTTAAATATTTTAATTACAACTCGATTTGTTTGTATTGACTTAAATGAATGTCGTCTCCGTGGAAACAACATATAAGTTGACAACCGTTGTTTATTGAGTTGCCTAGTGAAGTTATGATGAAGTATTATCGAACTTATACAATCTAACTTAACCAAATCCAGCTTTCTGATTGGTTGATATCGGTAAGAATAAAATAATTATAAAAATAAAATTGGACAGAATAGTTTTGATCTTCAACATATTATTGATAATGAATGAAGAATATTGGCATAAAAAATGTATAATTTCTGTATGCCGGTTATATGTGCGGTACATTCCCATTGCAACTGTTCACTGAACAAATCAAAAATGTTGTGTAAATTTAAAGCTGTGCAAAAATTTGTAACCGCACTGTACAGGAAATATTTCGTCGTTGCATGTTCACAATACGGAGCGCAGTTCGTATGTACAAATAATGATTGATTTTCAGTATGAAATGAATGATTTTTAATTCCAAACGCGGGCTTTTGTTCAACCGGAGCGTGCAGCAGATGAATATATGATTTTATTCATTGCGTTGTTCCCGTTCCCTAACATGATCCTCCCACATCCCTGAAAATCCTGTGCAAATTAAAAAGCACAATGCACCGGGCAGGGCTCTACAGTATTAATATTTGTATATTTGCATGCATGTCTGTGGTATTGTACAATTATTATCTTTCCGTTTCGTTCTCCGAACTCTGTGCTATGTTGGAACAATAAGTGGTTTCTAAAGTAAACGAGCTTAAAAAATTGTTTACGTTTCCCTCATTACCTTTGATGACGTTTGGAAATACAGAGAATGTATTTAGTTTCTAAATTCAGTTTCGAGTGGGTGCTAACTACTAAATCAAATTAAGTCTTTTTTAGATAAATAAGATTTTGTCGATGTCATTTCAAAGACAATATGTGAGGTTAATTATGGCGTCGACGTATTAGAGCAATAGAAATATACCTAACCTAATTAGAAATCAATGCTTATTTTCATTTATTGTTATTAGTACTATTACACGTAGCGTGTGCATCTAGATATCATCGTCCGAAGTTTCATTTCTCTTGTCATTTTTAGTTCCCTCGTCTTTTGTAATCCCGAAAAAATCACCTTTTGATATTTCTTCAGATCTTCACATTTCAGGTTCCCTGGATGATGAAAAACAGGTTTTCTCAATCCCGTTTGTTTGTCTATCTCTCTTCCTGTCTGCCTGTTGGCAAGATAGCTCAAAAACTATTTGTGAAAAGAAGACGGTATTTTGCATTCCGATTATATGTCTACCTGGGATGAAACCGAGAAAATTTCGGTAAAATATATACAGGGTGAGCATACTTTAAAAATAAAACTTTTTCTATTTTTGCTTTAACTGAGGAATATATTTTTTATTAATTTGTAGATGACTTAGGCTTTAGACTTGACAAAAATGGGATCCAACAGATGTAGGATAATTGTTGCAAAAAAGCAAAGATGGGCAAGAATAGGCTGTTCATTATAATGCAGTCGCTGCGCACCGTTATTAGGCACAGTTACGTAGCAGAGTGGTGACTGGTGCGATGCGCGTGGTTTGCTCATTTGAAAAATGCCTTCCGTAAGCGCTGAAATCGAATCCCGCCGAAACTTTTTTTATTTGCAAATTGATTTGATTTGAATTACTAAGTGTTTCCTTTTATTGTTTCAGTATTACTAGGAACGTTAAGATATTTTTACGGCTAGTTGCCTTTGATTTTTTAAAATGTTTAGTGTCAATTTTCACTTGTTTTATTTGTAAAAGATAAAAGTAATGATTTTGCACATAGCTGATGTTTTATCATTGGCGAAAATGAGACCTAACGGATACAGGAGAAACATCACAAATGTGACAGAATAATATGGTATTTTATAATGCAGCAGAAACTCGTCCAATTTTAGCACGCCCATGGCTCAGTTATTTTAGCGGCGGATTTGAAACTCGCCTCGAAATATTCGCCTGGTAGGGCGGAGTTCGATTACCAGCGGACTACATTCTTTAATTTGCAAATTGATCTCATTCGCGCGAGGGAAGTTTCGTGTAGACCCCTTAGAGATTTTTTAAAATTGTATGTTATACGAGTGTTATAAATAGGTATTACGAACAAATTTGAGCATCGTGCAGTCAACAAGTATCTGCAAAGGAAAAGGGTAACGTCTACCCAAATGAATGAGAATATGCAAAGCATCTTAGGGATAGCTGCCCTTTCATATGCAATTGTAAAAAGTTGAATTCAAGCAGCGATAACGAACTTTTCAGCTGAAGACTCGTAACTCCGACAAATAGAGTAAATTCATGGAAGGCAGAAGACTGAAAATCAGAATCACATCAGAATCAAGATGGCTTCTTTCAGTCGAGCACAAATGAAATCGACCCACACTTTGTCTGAATGTTTAGATCTATACGAAGAAAATTCTCAAGAGTGTGTGTACGGATGTCTGACGTTGAATTGTAAAAAAATGGATTTACCACAACTCTCCGAACAACAATCGAAATAAGGAACGACAAGAATTTCAACCCTTTTAAGAAAGTAAAAACACTTGGCCCTTGGCTACCATTGAACGGTTAAGGAGGCTGTTAAAAAGTGTTGTTTCATCAAGACAATAAACGTACTCACATGTGGGGTAGGCTCAATCTTTAAATTTTCTTTTTTGTTAATGTAGGCTGAGAGCCTCTTATAAACCGCACAAAGTGTTGTTTTATAAACAATTTTTGGCCTCTGCCATAAGAGGTGGCTAACCTAACCAATTGATAAGGAAAAATGCCCTCTCACAGTGGTCACAACCACAAAAGGTGTTAGCATGGTGGCCACAGAGCGTACGATGTAATCGATGTCAGAGACATGGGCAATATCTTAGTTCTGGTTGCAATCGCGGCTTGCAAATGTGCGACACCTTCAGTTATTGTCTGCATAACATCAGAAAGAAAGCTGATATTCGTATACAGGGACCCAAAGACCATATAAAAACCAAATATCAAAATTCCACCAAAACTTTCTTCTATCTTTTACTATTTGACTGGACTATAATTTCGAGGAGCTCTCGCGGCTGATCAATTGATCTGACAAAAAAAAACCACAAGTACATAAAATGTAGAAAATTTTATCCTCTTTCATTTCATATAAGTTCAAGATTTACTTAAAAAACGTGTTTACGGTCAAAATTCTTGTTGGCAAACCTGATATTCATATACAGCGACCCAAAAAACAAATAGGAAGCAAATATCAAAACTCCACCAAAACATTCCCAGATTTTCTACCATTTGACTGGACTACATGGCATATAATTAAATAATAATTCGGTATGCAAGTTGTGATGCTCATTATGTTTGCAGTGCAACATGAATATTAAGGTTTTCTGAATTTATTCAAATCTACAAAACGAACAATGCCAAGGTTGTATAGATTTATTTTTATTGATTTCAACAATTAGAAGTTCTAGAGAGAGCAGCAATCTTTAGAGGAGTAGTAAATAACTAAAAGAGTATGAAATAGCTTTATGGTTGATAGTAAAACAATAAAAACGTCTAAGCGATGCAAAAATGAAATTAAAGAAAAAGCTTTTTTTTCGATTTTATGATTTACGTAACGTTTAATTTTCCTAATTTTTAAGTAAATTACAATGTGTGGGATATTTTTGTGTTTTCAGTGCTCTCTGTTTTGCAAGAGGCGCTATAACCTAAGTACAATTCTTAATAGAAGGAAATACTAATAATATTCAAACATTATTCTGAATAGAATCTTCAATACCTATCCATTAAAGTAACAACGTAAACGTTATGTACAGTAATAAGGAATTCAAGTGAATACCGGTAATAGCGTATTGATTAAACCGAAGCCGGACATTTCGGCGCCGCCACTTCGGCACCGCCATCTCGGCGCGTGCCCATCTCAGTGCGGGACCAGCTTGGCGCCGGGACAACTCGGCGCAGAATTGGTTAAAAAAATATGCAGTAACCACAAAAGAGTCGCCATCAAATGGGAATCATTTTTATTTTTGCTTTTCAAAAAAGCTTTTTACGACAATTATTTGTGCTTGTCTGACAACCTATTTAGCCCGTATTAGATATATTTAGTAATTTTTACTTAGGGAGAAATTGGCGTTTTTATGTAAATCCAAAAACTGTATTTTTTCGAAATTAAACAGATTTTTTATTGTTTGTTAATTTTAGCTGACTGAACAATCTCAAGGCCAGAAAACAACTTTTTTTCGTAAAATTTGTTTCTATCTTGGCTAGTAAATGCATCTTTCGTAATTATTTTTAAAATATATATAGTTTACTGATAACGTCACGTGACAACTTTTTTTTCTCATTTGTGATCACTTTTCAACCACCTCTGGTCGCCAATGTTTGATTTTCCAAGAAACTCTAAATAAGAAAAATTGATGTCAGCTTTTTGGCGATCACTGTGTTTATTATCTGTTTATAATAATTTTCTTAAGTAATTTGCCAATTTGAATTCGGCGCCGAGATGGCTCTGCGCCGAATTGGCTGGCGCCGAGATGGCGGAGCCGAAGTGGCGGCGCCGAGATGTTCTAGACCCTGATTAAACAAGCAGCAACGATTTTTTTGCAAGTAGATGTCAAAATAAGGCAATAAATGACTACGTGTATAGTTGAAATGGTAAGCTGGTAGGCAAAAACGGACAATTTCAGACGAAGCATAAATTTGAAAAGAAAAGTATTTATTGATGTTGACATAACGTGTGCGGAGAGTAGTATACAGAAACAAATAAGAGTTTTTTCAGAATTAAAATGAGCAGATGGAAATAGAGTTAGAGTTGGATTTCAAAAGATGTTGGTTAACGACAAAATCTAAAAGTGAAATAAACAAGGGAAAAGTTAGAGACAACATAAAGATTAGAAATTAAAAAAGAAAACTGAAAAACCTAAAATAAAAATAGTGAGATTTGGGACTTGGAGTGAGAGACGAGTAAATGGAAAAGATTCGGAATTAATTATAGAAACAACAGATTTGGTATTTCTAGCTCCAACAGAAAATAAAAGGAAGGGCATAGTGCAATGGGCTGGATGTAGGGAATCCATTGCTGTAGAGTGGAGTAGAAGAACAAGACTAAGGAGAGAATTATGAGCATGAGTCTAAAAATGAAAATAAAAGATAATAACTCAATATTATTGGTACATGGACCTAATGATAACGACAAAGAAGTCAAAAAATAGATGCGCTGAGAAAAATTCCAAGAAAGGAATAGCTGGCAATAACATAGAAAATACAATAGGGGTTGTAGGAAAATTTGGTGAGAAGATGCTTAATAGTAGTGGGCAAAGGATTGGAGACTTTTTTAAAAGACATTGTAATTGTGAACACCTGGTTTGAGCACAACTACATCCACAAACTTACAAGACAGGTGCACCGAAGAAATGACTGACCTAGTTCTAAGTAATATCTACTGAAAACACACAAGTTTTGCTTGACAGATGTTGCAGTTACGAGACAATCGGAATTACGGACAATCCACTCATGAGTGGAAACAAAAATAAAAATAGAAGAACAGCAATATAAAGTGAAAATAAAAAAAATATTACACAAAAAATGGGGATTATTAACTAAGAGATTTGGGAAAAATAAATAATTAAAATTGCTAAATTTAGAAGCTTTATGGGGTTAATTTAAAGGTACATTAGTAAAACTAACAGGGCGAGTATGTGACAAAATTGGGTTATGTCGTTTTCAATTTGTGGTTATGATTTTTGTATGCTTTCACTGTTCCCAATTAAATTTTTGTCTCCATCCGTAAATATTAGTAATTTTGACATTAAAATTGAAACAATGTCAATAAATCAATTATAAAAATGTTATAGTTTGACTTCTATCACAATTCATGCATGCAACCTAATACATATAACAGCTAACTGGGAGGTATGTTTCCGTTTTGTAGACACCTCGATCCGTTCCGGTCGCAGCACATTATTAACTGCAGAACTTGCAATTCTTTGATGCTGTTCCACAAGCGACATGCTATCTAAGGTGTTATTCATTACTGTATTTACAAATCGACTAAGGTGTGTTTATTCACTTTAATTATCAGGTCGCGTTAATATGATTCGTTTATTTCCTTGTCGAAATATATTCTTAATTACTGAATTGCTGCATTCGTTAAGTAAACGTTAGTTCACTTTTTATGTTATTTTAGCTTATGTTCAATTGCATTCAACATTACTTCAACTTCATTATTTATTAATTATTTAAACAAAACATCAGTCGCGATATTTTTCTTTGTTTTGCTGATAATATATCATTTTGTTATGGATTTATGCGTATGCTCCTGGTAAAGTATTTTGACTTTTCGGTCTTATAACATAATTACGTAGCTATCAAATATTAGTTTCATCTTAAGTATTATTACTGATCGTTTATTATAGGGCGATATTTATTTCACTGTATTTACTTTATTTACTGAACTATTGCAACTTTATTTGTTATATTTATGGCTTCAGATATATTTCTATTTTGACATAGGCCAATGTCAAATTTAAATAACGATATAGTTCGAAAAGGTAAGTCTACTCAGCTTGATTCACTTTTTTATGCTTACAAAAACTTTATTGCAATTTTACGATGTTTAAAAAAATGTTTTCATTTGTTAAAATTATCGGTATGTAACCTCTTTGTATTGAGAACTCGAAATATTTATGCTTGTAAATGAAATTAAATCTGACAACAGCATAAAATAAAGAATCGCCTTGGAAGGCTTCAAACTGAAAAATGTCCTATCAAGAAATCCTTCGAAGAACGTAACACTTTTCATTTTAAGTGAGTGTAACACGTATAATGAAGCTCGGATCAAATCCGGTAGAATATTCCGGTTGGAAACACAAGGCGGAGGTGACGATATCCTTACTCGGCTATTATGTATTCGCAACGGGCGTGCATTCGCAAATGTGATGAAGTTTCTAGCCATTGTCAGAGCTTTCTTATTGCAAGGATAAAGAACGCGTTATGCCTTATTCGTAGGGGCCTTGTGCAGAACGCTTCTCTAAAATTTAATTCCAACTAAACGCAGTATCAAGCGGATTTTAAGTAAATGATTTTTATCAAAAGCTGCAGCTCATGTGTGTTCTAAAGGCCTTGAATAGCAGGGGCGAGCGATGGTAAATGGTATTAGCTAAATAGATTCCAATTGACTTTCGAACAACCCCAACCCTAATTTACTACGGATTCCGTATGGAGGCGCATGATGGGGATGTTGTGTACAAGATTAGTTCCAAATCGTTTGATCATTGACCATTGTTTGGTTACACAATAATCTCATCTTCGTGTTAACATGAGGGCTGTGTGTGCAGCAATTATGCAGTGTTAGCTTATATGATTTATATGTTAGTTTTAATCATTCACTCCTGGGGTTGGCTGTTTATGAGCATTATGAAATCAAAATGGTCTTCAGTAAACTGTCAACATTGTGTACTTAACTAATAAATAGTATAATTCGTTTATATTTTATTTAACCTTCGATTAGCCAGGAATTTACCCCTTTAAGTTACGTTCCTCTTATATTTTTAATGTGTACAATTCCGATTTACTCCATTACTCAATAATATACTACTTAAAAATTCGTCATTGCCCTTCACTTGATGCCAAATAAGTCGATAAAACTGTATACGATGTTCATGATTTACGTCATAAAGATCATGTGTGGTATAAACATGGTAGAGGTCAAATTTTTACGTCTAAATATTTGATACTGAAAACATAATCTTTACCTGTTAAAGAAGTATAACAAATAACATATTGACGCTAAGTTCAGAATAAACTATAAAAAGACCAAACACTATAATTAAATTGGGCGAAAATGTAAAGCGGCACGAAGCAGTTGAGAATGAGACATAGTAGGAAAAGAAATGTTAAAGTAGGATTTAATCGACTCAAAACAAAAGGTCAAGTGTTACTTTAACAGCAAGGGTAGATAAATAGTACTTTAACATCCAAAGTAGATAAAGTAATTTAAATTAAATTAAATATTACAGCTTCGTATTATCCTAGCGACTCAGTCTAGCTACTGAGATTTTAAAATGTGAGTGACTTTCCTTATTTTCTTTTGAAATTGTTAAAGTTCTTGCTATAGAAAAAAAACGTATTATACACGACGATAAAGTTATTACTATCCACTTTTGAATCATTAACGTCTCGACGTTAAACGATTCACTCGTGGATAAAATTTAACTTTATCGTCTTGTATAATAAATTACTATTAATGTATGACTTCCAAACAATTGCACCATAGCAATAGTATGACATTTTCGCAATTTCACTGAATATGCACATTTTTAACCTCGTAGATATTTTTGAATTGTATATTTTTTTAAAAGCGCCAGCGTGGCTTGGTGGTTAGAGCATTGGACTACGGCGCGGAAGTCTGGAGTTCAAATCCCAGATCGATGCTTGGCGGGCGGCCTACCCAGTCGCTTTAAATAATTGGGAACCTGCGTTCGAAAGAACAAGGGGTAATAATGCTGTTGTCTAATGCATGATGCTAACCACATCACCACGTGTCATGAACTTGACGCGCGACAGCCGGGTGTGAAAGCGAGGATACGGAAGCTCTGACCTTCCGCCTTGCAGGCCAAGCTCCTTCATGGGGTATTAGTGCCTCACCATTATTATTATATTATTATATTTTTTTTAAACTTTATCACAACCAATATTGGAGACTAGAAAATTATGGAAATTAATAAAAATATGCTAAATTCCACTCAAGTGGAAATTTTGACACAAACAATTTCTCAACTTAATACGAATGGAGCCAAGAGTTTTCAAAATTGTGTACAAAATAGGTACACATATCTTAACTTTGCTAATGATACTGAAACAGTGAAAGGAAACACTTAAAATGTGTATTACAACAATTTTCAAATGAAAAAATTATGCAGACGGTGCGATTTGAACTCACGTTTTCAACCGCTGCACCGCGATCGAGCACATATTATATTCGCTTCGTTATAAAGAACGCTAAACCTTCCTGCCTTTGTACAATGTTCACCTAGTATCTGTTGGGTTCCATTTTCGTAAATCCAGCCATATCTGAAAATTGCTACTTTTATCTATAAATGAGTTAAAGCAAAAATAGAAAAATATTGTTTTAAACTGATTATTCTGTATATATTTGATTGAAAGTATATTTAGCTTTGAGCCAGGTAAACATATAATCCGCACACAAAAGATCGTCTTCCTCCAATAAATAGTGTTTGAGCTGTATTTCCAACCGAGAAACAGACGAGCAGGCAGGCAGACAGATGAAATTGAGAAAACATGTTTTTTGTCATCTAGGGCCTTGAACGTGAAGATTTGAAGAAATATCGGAGGGTGATTGTTTCACAATTATAATACTTAAGCCCGTGTGCGGTTACTATTTCTTCATTGGACGCCTCCCCAGGTGGCAGATATCGAAAGGCCCTCCAGATGTGGTGGGTACCGGGGATATAAAATACTTGGGGCGGACCGACTAAGGGTCGGAATGTTTGCCGATATAAGAAGACCCTCTCAGTATTGCCAACAGCCTTTTCATCGAAAGTCGATGAGCAAACTAAGGTCAGGGCACTCTTGTGCATAGAGTGAAAAATCGCTCCTAAAGGCGGAAGATCTAGAAATAGACAACGACATGGGAATAAAGAAGGTAACGGAAAACCACTTCATTAAAGGTCCCTATGGACATTCCTGGTACAAGCATCATGGTACCATACGAAGTACATACAGTTACTGATCATGGAAATCGGAAGCCAAGATCCTGCAGGGGAAGATCACTACAAACATACTGCAGGGCCTCCCAGGTCGTCAGCATGTACACCGAAAATGTTAAATACATCTGGGTCATTCAGGGATTGGAGGATTGCGACTTGGAACTTAAGAAGCCTGTTCGAAGCCGGGAAGATAAACAAAGCAATTCAGGAAATGTAAAGGCTTAAAATCCAAATACTCGGTGTGAGAGAAATCCTCTGGACCCAATCAAGTCAATGTCAGATTGATGATTATAAAGTTTATTATTCAAGAAACAACAGTAATACTCATTCTAACGGAGTGGCTATTATCGTTAATAAAGAAATAAGACGGTCAGTCAGGACATTTGCCCCAATATCAGCTCCAGTACTTCTATTGCAGCTAAGTACCACCCCGTTCAATGTAAATATAATTCAGACTTATGCACCTACTTGCGACCACTCAGATGAAGAAGTGGAATCTTCTTATGTACAACTCAAATCCGCACTAAAATCAGTTGACTACACCGTGGTAATGGGCGATTTCAAAGTCGGGTGCGGTCAGAGGGACGATGTAGTTGGAAAATATGATCCCGGAACACCAAATGAACGAGGAAACAGATTAATACAGTTCCGTCAAGAAGAAGACCTAGCCGTATTCAAAACTTATTTTACACTACCTCCACGACGCCTATAGACGTGGAAATTGAACACAGATGACACGAACAAAATAGCGCGTAGCCAGATCGATTATATCATAGCCAGAAAGCGGTTTCGGAACAGCGTGGAATCAGCCAAGACTTATCCCGGTGCAGATCTAAACTCTAATCACAATCCTGTAGTAGCCTCCATTCGCGTAGCTTTTATTCTATCTAACAAATAAAAGAGACATCTTTTGTATAGTTTCAGTGGGTGAAGCTAAAAAACCTGTCATATTGACTAAACAGTGGCTTATCAGATTTTTCTAAAATAAGGTAACTGAGGTGGCTCCGAAGCACGCCACTGGTGAAAATAAATTAAATTTATTTTGAGCAAGTAATGCCACCTTATAAAATACTATCATACACCTAGTTTCATTAGAATACCTCTAGGCGTTTTCCAGATTTTTGAAGAAAAGTAATTTTTTGTTTAAACTTCAACACTGTGTATCTTGAAAACAAAGTCGTTTAGGTCCCATGTTTGTGTGAACTTTTTATCTTAGAATTGATCAAGGAATCGCCCCTTAAAGTTTGTCTACGTACTTAATTAACACCCTGTATACACAAAGATGGTTAATTGGTCGATGACGCCTCGAAGGCTCTGGTGGCGCGGGGTCTTCGTAGATTGTCCCGGGGCTCTCCCTTTAAGGGTTGGAGCGCCTGGGCGGTGGAGACGGGCGACGGCGGTGTCGGCGGTGGCTGGACGGGATGCGCGCCGGAGAGGAACGGAAGGGGGCCCGAGGGCAGTAGCGGAGCTCCTTGTTCAGTCGCGGTCCCTCCTGCTGTAATGCAAGGACTGCAGTTCCCGCGTCTCCTTGGCGCTTAGGTGCAGCTCCAGCTCCACATCCAACTTCAGGGGGTGGCGAAGGACCTGGCGCTGGCAGCGGCGCTGGAGGCAGAGTCATGTCGGGCTCCAGGCATACATGCTGTCTAGTTCCGTGGGCGTGTTGTCAGGAGTCCGGGGGCAGGGCGGCGGTGAGACGGCGTCCGTCCGAAAGGGGGAGTACCTCCGATAGGGGGAGTCCGTCCGGAAGGCGGTGATGTGGATCGCTCTTGAGCGCGGCTGCTCCTGCAGACACCGGCGTGCCTTGATGGTCAAGCGCGACTCGGGGTTGAGGGTAGGGAAGGGGCCGAAGAGGAGCTGAAGGTCTCCTGGAGTCTGTGAAAAAATGAGACAGATTAGTGCGTGGGGCGGGGTGGCGTCCTCGGAGGGGCAGGCTGGAGGCGGCGTCTCGTGGAACGGGGGGGAACGTCCTTACTCCATAGAGACGGGGACAGCTCTCGGTGTGGCGCCGTGGGTTCTCAAAGTTGTTGGCCGGTATCCGGGACGTCGCTAGAAGGCGGTCGACTCGGAGGGCGATGACGGCGGAGGATGGGGGCGGCAGGCGCGTCGGGCTGCTGGATCCGGCTGAAGACAGGGGCGCACGTTAGGCGATTTTCTATTAATATCCAGGAGCTCGGGAACCACCACTGCCGACTAAGTTCGATTTGTACTCACTGGGTTAATTTCGTTAAGTCCCAGGAGCTCGGTGAGCTCCAGTGTAGACTAAGTTCGATTTGTGGTTGGAGTATGCTGGCTGCTGGACACTGGATGTTGATGGCTGGAACTCCATATCTTCCTCCAGAAGCCCGAGGTTTATAAAGGTCTGGCCGACTTTGTCTTCCGAATTCCCGCTCGCGATTGGCTGAACGGCAGTGGGGCGCTTACAAATTTGATGCGAATTGGATTTGCTGGTCCGATCTCCGCGGCGCGAAGTGCTATCTCGTCGGGAAAATGTGCATTGTCTTCGTCTTCTAAAAACTCAAATTTTGAGCCTTTACTCGATATGTTTTGTTTGCATATTAACAAAGTTGAGATTTGTAATTTTATTTCTAGAATGAAAGCAGCTTGGCTGCGGTGTTCATTTCCTATACGCTGTGGCACGAAGTTCCATCGTGTCGAAAACATGTGCATTGTGTTCGTTTTCTAAAAACTCGCATTTTGAGCCTGTATCACTTATAATAATGCAGAAGACTAAAAGCCGTGTTTACACAACTAAAAGTACTATGGTTGCGTTCCACCATTTCTATTTTCGGATTTTTGTAAACAAACTTCCCTTAACTTTTAATAGCGATATTATCACAGAAAACAATTATTTATTATGCATATTTTTTGTGTTTTTTAAAACTATTGACTCAGCTTCGAAGGCAAGTCCACTTTGGTTAATTTTCATATCTGCTAATTGAATGCTCCCACAACCTAAGCCGTACTCAAACGCTATAAAGGCGTGTCCGTTACATCTTACTTAACAACATAACCTATATTTCTGCAAATTTGTATGCGTCGCCTTTCGTTTCTTCTAGCAGTATTAATTCTGTTAAATGGTCTACTGTGCATCAGATAATTGTAGTACAAAGCAAGGTAAGGCATTAGCGTTGTTCAGATTTCCCAAAAATTTGCAACAATGGTCTAAATTGGACTCCCACTGATTCTTCACGGTTATGTGAGGTAAGTAGTTTTGAATAAACTTGTACGTACAATCTTATTGCTTCTCTCTTCTGCAGGGTCACTTTGAAGTATAAGCTATTGATGTCGAAGCGATTGCAGAGAGGGTAGTTGAAAAACTGTTAGATTTCGATGCATTAACAAAGAAGCTTACTTTGATCATCAACGCTTCCCTGGAAACCGAGGTTGCTAAAATAGTGGAAAAGTACGAGCACAAAATCTCATCTTTGGAAATGCAACTCGAAAAACTGAAAGCCGAAACGGAAGATACAATGAACTAGGGATGTCGGCGGGTACCCGGGTACCCGGGTCGACCCGGGTAATAGTCGACCCGGGTGTAGTTTCAGGACCCGGGTACCCGATTAGTAAATGATGTAATTTCCAAGAAGTCAGCCTTTTTCGGAGAAAATGATCAAAATAATAGCAATAAGCGCTAGAAAAACATAACCATGCAGTAATAACAAGAATGGGATGGGGTGATCCCATACCACATAATGTTTTTTGTTTCATATAAGGAAGGCAATAAATCCGCTTCACGGAAATATTCAACCCGTCAATAGTACCATTAAATTGCGTTAGTGTGGGATGAAGTAACATAAGCATCCTGTGTGTGATGTTGATTGTTGCTGCTACCAATTTGGGACAAAAAGTCACGTACTTGAATTTGATAACACTTGGAAAACTCGCGGCGTAAAAGAAAGCAATTTGTAGTTACTTCAGATGTTCAGATGTACACTAACATTTTTGTTATATATTTCTGCTTTCGGGTACCCGGGTTTGATTTTAGACCGGGTACGACATCCCTACAATGAACGCACATGAACAATACAGCCGTGTAAATAGTTTAAGAATATTCGGCGTTCCGCAAAAACCGAATGAAAATACCAGTGAAGTAGCGCAATTTATGCCACGAAAAGTTAGGTATTAACCTTGCCGAAAATGATATCGACATCTGCCATCGCCTTAGATCGAAAGAGGGAACTCACCGTCCAATTATTATAAAATTTGTGCGCCGCAGCATTAAAAAACTTATACCATAAACTATTTACTTGAACAAAAGGGATATGATATTTTAGCATTATCAGAAACGTGGTTAAAATCTGATATTACCCTTTCTCATTCGAAATATAACATTTTCCGGAAAGATCGAGACGCTCGAGGGGGTGGAGTTGCAATTTATGTAAAGAATCACTTGAATGTAAAAATTATTCAAACAAATGATAATATTGAGCAATTGTGGCTGTCATTAAAAATCAATAATGAAAGTTATGTTTTCGGGGTTGTGTATAAACCACCTCAATTTAATTATATAGTTTTTGTAGATGAGGTTGAAGAATCCATTTGTTTGTATACTGAGGCTTCAGATAGGGTTATTTGTTTGGGTGATTATATATAAACGTGTTGGATTTTTCTGGTTCGGTTACGCAATACTTAAATTATATGTTAAATACATTATGTTTAAAACAAATTATTACAGAGCCTACTCGAATATCTGGAAATAGCATTACTTTGATAGATCTCATAATTACATCGGATACCAGCTGCATTAGTGAAACAGGGGTGTGTGAAAATGAGTTATCCGATCATGAGACAGTTTTTTGCAAAATATCAACTGGTGAGTTCGTCAAACTAAGTCCTATTATACGCACATTTCGGAATTTATGTAAAGAATCACTTGAATGTAAAAATTATTCAAACAAATGATAATATTGAGCAATTGTGGCTGTCATTAAAAATCAATAATGAAAGTTATGTTTTCGGGGTTGTGTATAAACCACCTCAATTTAATTATATAGTTTTTGTAGATGAGGTTGAAGAATCCATTTGTTTGTATACTGAGGCTTCAGATAGGGTTATTTGTTTGGGTGATTTTAATATAAACGTGTTGGATTTTTCTGGTTCGGTTACGCAATACTTAAATTATATGTTAAATACATTATGTTTAAAACAAATTATTACAGAGCCTACTCGAATATCTGGAAATAGCATTACTTTGATAGATCTCATAATTACATCGGATACCAGCTGCATTAGTGAAACAGGGGTGTGTGAAAATGAGTTATCCGATCATGAGACAGTTTTTTGCAAAATATCAACTGGTGAGTTCGTCAAACTAAGTCCTATTATACGCACATTTCGGAATTTATGTAAAGAATCACTTGAATGTAAAAATTATTCAAACAAATGATAATATTGAGCAATTGTGGCTGTCATTAAAAATCAATAATGAAAGTTATGTTTTTCGGGGTTGTGTATAAACCACCTCAATTTAATTATATAGTTTTTGTAGATGAGGTTGAAGAATCCATTTGTTTGTATACTGAGGCTTCAGATAGGGTTATTTGTTTGGGTGATTTTAATATAAACGTGTTGGATTTTTCTGGTTCGGTTACGCAATACTTAAATTATATGTTAAATACATTATGTTTAAAACAAATTATTACAGAGCCTACTCGAATATCTGGAAATAGCATTACTTTGATAGATCTCATAATTACATCGGATACCAGCTGCATTAGTGAAACAGGGGTGTGTGAAAATGAGTTATCCGATCATGAGACAGTTTTTTGCAAAATATCAACTGGTGAGTTCGTCAAACTAAGTCCTATTATACGCACATTTCGGAATTTTAAATATTTTAATTTTAATGACTTACTGTGACCTACAGAAGTTACCTCTACATCAATTGTTTTATGAGCGGGATATTGATGCTAAATTAAACATTTTAAATTATTATATTACATCCATTTTTGACTTGCATGCCCCGTGGATAACCGTTAAAATGAAGAACAAACCAGCACCTTGGTTTACTGATAATGTTCAGTTACTGATAAATCTTAAAAATAAGACAAAATCAAAATATAAACAATCTAAGAACCCTGGGCACTGGGAATATTATAAAAGTTTGCGGAATTTTACCAATCTTGCAATTCAAAATGAAAAGAAAGCTTACTTTGAGCATAAAGTTGGGATTGGAGGCACAAATGCTATTTGGAAGGAGCTAAATTTAATAAATATAAACATTAAAAAACAAAATTCTATTCCGGAAACACTCAGTAATGTACAAGAAGTAAATGATTTTTCTGTAGACTCTATACCTCACAGCACTCCTGATCAAATGCTTCTAGATTTTTATCGTAATAACGAACTTACATCAGAAAAACTTTCTTTCACGACTGTTGACGTTGAGGAAGTACAAAATTTAATTAGAAGTGTAAAAAGTAATGCAGGGGGTATAGACGGTATAACCATCAATATGATTAAACTGTGTTGTCCATACATATTACCGTTTATTACTCATATACTGAACTGCTGTTTATCAGAAAATGTTTTTCCAAAATGTTGGAAAAATGCAATTGTGATTCCTTTCCCCAAAGTAAATAATGCTGCAGCCTATACAGATTTACAACCTATCAGTATATAGAAATAGAGTGTTAATTAACAACTGGTTATTTATTTAAATAAGACATTTTTTCTTATTGTATAGTTGTACATTACTATAAATGTTAGTTTAAATTTACTCAAATATTTGTTTTGTTAATTACAAAACTTAACAAGTTAATTACAAAACTTAACAAGTTAATAAATAAAAGTATTTACAAAAATATTGCTCTAACTGCTATCTAATAAAACATTTCTTATTAATAGTACAGCAATATCACGGAAACAAACGACGAACGTCATCAAATATTTAGTTATTCATTTAAAGTTACCGTTTGATTCCGTGATTTACCTATAGTTACAATAAATATGATTAACTATAGGTAAATCACGGAACCAAACGGTGCGCGTCATCAAACAGTAACTATAAATTAATAACTAAATATTTGATGACATGCACAGTTTGGTTCCGTGATTTTACTATATGTGTATTGCTTTCCAAGCTGGGATGAGCTCCATACTGAGCGCTGGGTTAGTCAACCGAGGTGCGAAGCACTGAGGTCAGCTAAAAGTACGAAGCTGGAATAAGCCTTCCCACGAGGTAGCTACATGCCTGGTCTGTAACTGATATATTATATTGGGCAAATAGTGCCAGTGCAGCAACATGATGACATGAAACTTGTCCACGAGGACATGTGCAAGAAGTTGAGGTTATGTTTTTGTCTTCATCGAAGAAGATCTACAAAGTAAAAATATATACTTAGTATATATTCGTTACTACTTAGAATCCATCTGAAGCAGCAATCAGTATTTTAAATAATTATACTTTTTAAGCTAAAATTTATCTTACCTCAACATTGTATCACTTATCTTTCATGCTTGCCTGTACTGTACCATGTACCCAGGGGTGCCAGATCGTGTCAAGCTGAATTCGTTAGCTTCGTCGGAAAAAATCGTGAGATTTCGGAAATGGATGAGATTTGAAACTATGGATGCAAATTTTAAAAAAAGCTATTTTAAAATTAATAAAATATGGAATATATGCTGCAGATTTATTAAACATTGAGTACATAGGTTGTACATACATAAATGACTGCAAGAGAATTATAAACATTTTAAATAATTGCCATAAATAAAAAAATTAAATTAATATAAAGTAAATGTTAAATGAACTAAATATTTTATTATAGAAATAACACATGAATTCTAAAAATAAAAATATGGCTACATAGAATATAGTACATATACATAGACCTAAGTATGTATACAGAAAAAAAATTGTTCGACTACTCACAATCTGAAGAATCTGTGTCCGGGATGACTGGTTTGGAGGGATAAAGTACTTGACTATTAATTTTTTAAAATTAAATCTGTGCTTATCTTGAAATTATGTAAATACCTATTTCTTGAAAGAACATTTAAATCTGCTTTCAACCGCAACTTGCGACTTCTTTATGTGAACCATAGATAGCAGCAGTATTTGATGATAATGCGGGAAATGATAAAATCAGTGACAGCATACATTAAATCATGTATTAAGACTAACACACATTTTTTTCTATTTAATCATTTAGTGTTACAATTTTTTATACAATTATTTTAATTAGAATTGATACAAAAATCGTGAGATAAATAGTCCTTATCGTGAGATTTGCAATGAAATCGTGAGAACTCACGATAAATCGTGAGATCTGGCACCCCTGCATGTACCATTTAATACTGAACAGAAAAAAGAAGACACTATTCAATTCAACAGTATTGGCGGTATCCAATATGAAAGAAAGTTGCCCGGAGGCTATCCAAAAATGTCCATAAAACGCTTTCCAGAGGCGAGCGTTTCCTTTCCAGAGACTTTCCATTTAAAAATATATGTTTTTTAACTTTTCCTTACTGCCAATCTCTAGCGTGTTTTTAAAACTTTATTTAGTGAAACAAAAGTTATTAAATCCGTCCTACATTTTAAGTGCGGCATATGCCGCGGATTTCAGCTAGTTCGATATGTTTCGCTCGCATATTAACACGGTTACGATTTATTAAATTATTTCTACAATAGCAGCAATTCGGCCGTAATGCGAATTTCCTATATGCTGCGGCGATTTGCGGACTTATTAGCGGTCGGAATTATTCCCTCGTACTTGCACTGGTTAGGTGATTTTTCGCATTTTAAGGTGGCTGGTGTTTTTAATTTAATTAACCCTCGCGATGTGGGTTTTCATTGTTCCCTTGTTTGACCGAGGGTTGAACCCGGATCTTCTCTAGCCTACCCGGTGCCGGCGTTTATTACTGCCCGTTTAATTTTCCTTTTGAAACTGCCTATTTCGCTGTTTGCGGCAAGTTCCGAGAAGCTTTTAATGCTTTATGACTTTGTTGTTTCGACAATCGGTGTACTTTTGGGACGCTTGTTTTTCCTGCTGCGGGCGACGGATTTGTCCCCGTTCTTCCATACACGCGAGGCTTATGCTCCCGCGTTTTCTTATAGCAAAACAACAGTTCCTAAATGCGTGTAATCGGGGCTCCTTTAATTGTTGCGGCGGCTTGAATTAACGGGCAGATTTAGTGGCCGGGGCATTTCTTTTGTCGAGCTGTCGTCTTTATTTTGACGTATTTATGTGGGTTCCGGAGCGGGTGGGGTTGTTGGAGTCTGCATCTGTGAAACTGCGTCCTTTTGGTTGGCGATGTATTAATTAATGTTGTGTTTTGATCCTTATTGCGCGACGAGGGCGTAACATAAATACATATGATAATGGAGACCCTTGCGTGTCTCCGGATCATATCAAGTATATTTATCCAAATAACTAATATTAAAACTCATTTTAATTACTTTCACATGATTTTTTTTTCGAGAAAGTAAATACGCACTTTTTTCGGGAAACGTAAGGGTTCTCCAATAATTCTTTTTTCTATAAATTAGAAATACTCTCAGGAAGTTTATCAGTGCTGTCAAAATAAGCTCCCCATTATTAGCGGCAATTTCTCTGGATTATGAATTTCTACTGTCTTATCCTGATTGAAATGAAGGGCAGTGGTTTTTGTATAAAGGTGTCTAATGTTTTTTAGAAGGTGGCGCCATTCTAAAAAATTTGGTGTGATACACGCACAGAACTTCCTTTTACAGTGATCTTATGAATAGCCCAAAAATTTTGATTTTTAATTTTCTAAAATGTCAAAAATTTTCAAAAATTACAAATTCTACAGATACCTTACAAAATAGAGCATTAGTTGAAGAGACAAATTTTCTTCAAAATTGTAAGATGAATTCAAAAATGTAATAATATACCGGCTGTTCTATTTAAAATAGGAGTTAATAAAAAAAGGAGAAAAACAAAAGAAACCCATTTTAGAGGTACTCAACTTGAAAAACACCTGTCTCACATTAATACACATCAAAAATGTAAAGTTTTAAGAAAATCGTTATAACCGTTTTTGAAAAAGTCGAAAAAAACTGAAAAATCACAAGAGTAAACACCATACTTCTGGTTATGCGATTTTCTTCAAAGGCTTGCTGTCCCATCTACAAAACTTATATATGAAGTTTCAACGCCATACCTCTTTTCGTTTTTGAGATATTTTGTTCACACACAGACAGACCAATGAACAAAAATATGTGTTTTGGGTTCATATTCAGGGGACCCTAAAACGTGAAGATCTGTTGAAAACCCAATTTAGACTTTTTGGGGTGAATCCAATACCTCCTTCATTGTAAAAGGAAGTAAAAATTAAATAAAACAAAGAGAATAAGTTTGAAATAACAATTTATAAAACCAGTTGGGAAATGCCTTATTTTGTGTAACATTTGGGATCTCTGTATAAATGTCAGTTCTTGAAAACCAAGCACGTACGTTTTCGCTTTCAAGTGAAATATTATAAATTAAGCATTGTTTTACATACGAGTGCTTAACTCTAACAATGCTATTTTGTAGGCTTTGGATAGTTTAAACTTTGACTAACTAGTTGTACAATTTAAAACAAACAATGAAAAAATTATATTAGCAAAACGCCGATAACTATGCATCAGGTGCAGTTCATTGTTTTGTCAAGTGGAGACTGGTATACACTAGACAGGTCACAGAATCGACATCGACCACCGACGAAAACCCCACCAACACTGTGGGTTTAGGGCAAATTTGCGCTTATTAGAATTAAAAAGAAATGAAGAATGTTGAAAAAGCATTCGGCAAACTCAAATATAAATCACGAGCGGATGCTATAAGAGTGCGTTTTGTGTATAATTAAAACAAATTAGTCAACATTTTATTCGATTATATTTTTGAACAGGACCAAGGGAGTGTCAATTGACCCCATTGACACCCCTTGGATCCGCCAATGCTTACTACTTAATATTCTTCTTTTGCTAATAATTGAAAGTGTCGTGACCTTTACGATAAATCGCTTGGTTGTTCTAATTAAATTATGAATTACATTATTAATATTATTGTGAAGGGTACTTGTACTTGGTCTAACCAGCGTTTAGGATTTTTTTCCCCTTGAATATTATTACTTCTAAGTATGTCGCCTTGGTCCACACGTATTTCCAGGTTGTCCTGACTTCTACGCGTTAAACGACTGAAGTATTGGAGTATTCTTTCTTGTGTAACGACGGCAAGTTTAGTTAGTACTTTGATCTTTGCAATTGCTATGTGTAGTCCATGGAATTCTTAGCACCTTTCTTAAATAAATACCATACTTCAAATGAATCGATTTTCTGTTTATCCATATATTTTAGTTTACAGAATTCCACCGCGTATAGAAAAATTAGCATTTCTAGAAGAAGTCGTAATATTTCTATATCTTTATATTATAGTGAGTTTGGTCATTATTGTACTACTAGCTCTGTCCACCTCACGCAATTAAATGCTTTTAAGTCTAAAAAGTATAAATATGCAGATACGTTGTATTCTCTTGTCTTTTCGATTATACTGGGCCAGATCTAGGCAGTATTTGTATTTTTAAATATTTTTTTATTTAAAGACTTTGTGGTATTTAAATACTAGGTATTTGAATACTCTTTAATTTATTGGTATTTATAGGTGCAGATTGAAAAGTATTTAGTATTTCAATTTTTTAAAGTATTTTAATACTTTTAGGATATTTAGATATTTTTGGTATTTAAATACTTTGAGAGTATTTAAATATTCACAAAGTATTTAAATACTCTCAAATGATGACCTATTGGACGTTTAAAACTACGCAAAAGGTATTTACTAATTGGAAATATATTTTTTGAATAAATAAAGATAATTCAATACTTTGAGTGTTGTTGTTCTTAGTTTTCGTAATAGTTTTAGGAGTAGAATATCGTAGTGTACTTTTTATACGACCGATTAGATACATTCTGTTATATATTGGAGGTTTTAATAAGTCATGTAAAATAGCTTAAGTTATGCC
>CALNHX010011796.1:0-29513 GCA_940337035.1 Agriotes lineatus
ATTTGCCTTTACACCCTGATACAACCGTTTAAATGTTTCTATCATATGCCGGCAAGTCAACGTCAACTGTAGTATGAAATTTCCAAATTAACTCACTGCGTACACTAGACTCACATTTTAAGTAAACCTTGCACAGCCAACGTTCGGTACTTACTCTCGTCTCACACAGCAACAATTAGAACTATAAACATTGCAAATAGTCACATCTCAACTACCACTTCCCAATCAAACAATACACAATTTACTTAAAACTATGAACACAAGAAAATTAAGGAAAGGTATTTTATCACAACAAAAACTGCATTTCATAAATCCTTATTTATAATTGAGAAAAATTTTCAAATACTGACCGGCACCGGCTGGTATGGGAATTGTTGAGGCATGTATAGAGGTTGCGTTGGGTAGACTATAGAAGGGTACGCAGCCGTCTGTGGTGGCCCGGACTGTGTAGGATACACTGCTGGTTCTACAGAAAATTTAAAATTACAACGGCCACTCGAGCTACAAAAACCCTTGCATAATACTTACGCTGGTAAACAGGAGGCTGTTGAGTATTAGGGTCTCCAGGCGGTGCAGGCTGGGGATAATAAGTAACCCCTCCCTGATAAAATGGCACACCTCCGGCCGGTATGAAGTATTGAGTCGGACCGCCGGGAGCTATTGTTGGGGGACTAGATGCATCGAATGCTCGACTAAATGGCTGAAGAAGTAGCTAAGTTATTGATATTAGTATTATTAAAAAAAAACATATCCAAAAAGATATATTCGATTGAAAATAAAAACAAAAGCATACACGTACTTGTTTTTTAATTGCCGGGGCAATGTTAAGTTTTCTCTCTCGCAACACAATGTTGTCAGCTTCTCTTTGCAAGCGTTTTGCTTCTTCTTCGCTCTCGAAGGTTATGAACCCGTACCCCTTAGACACACCGGCTCTGTCTTGGATTATCTTAGCTGCTTTGACGGTTCCGTAGTTGCTGAAGAGTTGTAGCAATTCTGCTTCGGTTGTGTTGGCCGAAATACCACCAACAAAGATGCGGTTTGGTACTAAGGTACCTGGAAAGCAACGTCGTTTGTAATTAGTGCAAGCTGTAACATTTTTTTAAACATATAAAATTATTGCTTTTCTGCATTGTCTATTCGTTATTTATGTTTAATATAAATCATTTTGCTTCAATGAAAATGTTGATGAAGGAAGTAGTTCTCATATGATTTCAGAACCACTTTTCTTTATTTCTGTTGTTACTTTTCGTTCTTTAGTGAAATGAACTATACGCGGTTGTAGGAATAGACTGTATATTAGTTAGCTATAAGCCATTTGTATCATAAATATTTTAAGGTAGAATTTTTAGGCAAAATGTCATATTAAAATTACAACAAGCGAGTGTTTAGCCGATGTTTAGAAACGTGCCTTTCTCTGGGAAGCTGGAGATATTTCAATCTCACGAATAGGTTAGAGTAAATTTATGCAGGGTTTACTTCGTAAGCCGAAATATTGGCCGAAGGTATATGGCTACTACGTGGTCAGAAGTGCAACTGTTGCAACTCGATCATAAAAATGACGTGTTGGCGGGAGCAAATTCTTTTTTTCTATAGCTCATGTTAAAGTGTGCTTTTATCAACTCAAAACAAAAGGTCAAGTTTTACTTTAACAGCAAGGGTATATAAAGTAGCACTTTAACATCAAGGATAGATAATAGTACATTATGAAATTAGTTTATAATTCAGAGGATTATGGTATGAGTGAATTTTAGCGCATGAGCGAAGCGAATGCGCTAATTTCACGAATACCATAATCCTCTATTATAAACGAGTTTCATATACTATTTTGTCGTCGACTAACATAATAATTTCGAAGGAAATTAATTTCTGCTATTTTTTAAAAGCAGTTCATGTATACAAAACTATGACGTAGTTGTTGCTATGATAATGTGGTTGCTAAGCTATTGTTTATGCTTATGGTAACAATTTTTGTTTAGCGAACACATTTTCGGCCAAAATGAATGATTGTCACGAGCCTTTATTAATAAGTGATGAAATTCTTAAAAAAGCTGCAGAAGCTGAGCTGAGTCTGATTCCTAAAAAGTCGGAAGAGATTTATAAGAAAGAGTATGACAAGTTTTGGCAATGGCTAAGAGCCAAAAATACGGAGATAGTTACAGAAAAGGTTGTGCTTGCGTATTTTTTAGATCAGGTAAATTATTTGCATTTTGAGTTAGATATATTAGCTACCAATTCATCGTACCTTATTTTTAGTCGAAGATTTACAAGTCTTCATCGTTATGGTGTCTGTTCTCGAAGTTGAAATGCATGTTACGAATCAAGGACAATATTGACATTAGTAATTTTCCTAAACTTACTGCCTTCCTGAAGAACTACTCGGTTGGTTATGCACCAGAGAAGTCTGCAGTGTTTTCAAAGGAACAATTAATACATTTTTTTGTAAATGCGCCAAATGACAAGTACTTGCTTATGAAGGTACGATTTGTTTTTTTAAATGTCAAAGTTTATTATAGTTTCTGTCATACTAATGTTATTTATAGGTGGTTGCAATTTTTGGTTTGTTTGGGGCTTGTCGACGTGCAGAGTTTCATAATTTATGCGTTGGTGATGTCAAGGAGGAAGGCTCTGTGCTGGTTGTTTATATCAGGGACACAAAAACTCACAGGACAAGGATATTTACAATTTTGAATGATGATGGCGCAGTGAATTATACTGATCTTATTAAAAAGTACATTATTTTAAGACCAAACATGTGAAAATTGAAAAGTTCTTTTTATTCTATAATTGCGGAAGATGTACATGCAATCCGGTTGGCATTAACACATTTGGCCAGATTCCTCGAAAGATCGCCACGTATCTGAAAATTTCGAATGCTACTGAGTATACGGGTCACTCCTTTCGGAGAACATCCGCTACGATTTTAGCAGATAGCGGTGCTGATATTAGAACCCTCAAAAGACATGGAGATTGGAAGAGTGATGCAGTTGCTGAGGGATATATTGCAGATTCGCGAGAAAATAAAAACAAGATTGCCCGAACCCTTGGAGCTGCTAGTGGACAGATTAGCAATGTGTCTTCAACGAGTAATGGTGTTCTTTCTACCGCTAATACATCTATGTCGGGTATCACAATATCAGGAAATTTCAATTGTAGTATTCATATTAATATAAATAAATCTGATTGATCTTTGTGTTTATTTTGTTGTTATGACAACTTTATGGCATTCGTGCCATAAAGTAGGTGTTTATGCATGATTTTCCCTACATTAAAGATGGCATTGTGACGCTAGTCGACGACAAAGTAATTTAATTTTCTAACATTTGTTTAAATTAAATATGACAGCTTCGTATTATCGTAGCAACCCAATCTAGCTACTGACATTTTGAAATGTGATTGACTGTCATTATTTTCTTTTGAAATTGTTAAAGTTCTTGCTATAGAAAAAAATATTGTATTATACACGACGATAAAGTTATTTCTATCCACTCTTGAATCATTAACGTCTCGACTTCGTCTCGACGTTAAACGATTCACTCGTGGATAAAATTTAACTTTATCGTCTTGTATAATAAATTACTATTAGTAGAATTGTAAAACTTTATTAGCGATAATTTGCGAAGGGTTGAGCTTGACAAATTTTAGTGTGTGAAAGCATCAAATTTGTCAAATTCATAGGACTATTATGAACTGTCACGTCCGTATGTACGTACCAAAAGTCCAAAATTTAGCCCTGCTCTGATAGGCTTATTTGGAAATTTGTAAACGCCTACCGAGTTTTCTTGGTCAAACTGGACTTAGAATTTAGATAGTTAATAAGATGTTAATAATTAAAGTTAAGAAGTAATGGTATTAAACTTAAGTATTCAGTAAACGGCAGAAAATAAATGGAAGTATTTGTACAGTCGTGTTCATGTAAATCTGGGACAGTGTTTTTTTTACATGCAGGCTGAGTTAAGAAATGAAGAATATCTCCGTGGATTTCATTACCTGTTAAAGTTTAATGTAACTTTTTCTGATAGCAGGAAATCCATGGAGTTATTCTTCAATACTTAACTGAACCTACATATGAAAAAAACATTGTCCCAGATTTATTTGAACACGACTGTACTTAATGTATTCTTATTAATCTCGCAAAAGTAGCTTTGGTCTTCGTGTCCAAGGGTATTTTAACTAAAAGGATTGCCAGTTACTCCGACTTTAGGCGTCTCGCAACACTGTCATTTCTAAAATTAACTTTTCAATGATTAAATCCAGGAATTTTTAAACAAATGCAATATGACTCGTTTTTTACGCACAGATAATCATGATCAATCTAACGTTCCAGTCCTTCGGCTAACATAAGCAGCAGTTGAGGCACACGGATTTTTTTATCACGGTCCTGCAAAGGAAGGTAATGGCACAAATACAAGAAGTATTTGAAACACGATGTATTTGGCACCTTCAGTATTTTTAAAGCAGAAACTAATAAATTAGTAAAGTAGAATGAACGAAGATGACCCAGTACGAAAAAGTCTAGAAAGGGAAGCAGAAGGAAGAAATAAGAAAGGAAGACCGAAAACCACTTGGTGGGATGACGTGGAAGAAGATATAAATGCAATGGGAAGAACAGATTGGAAAACAAAAACTAAAGACAGGAAAGCATGGAAGCATGCTATCAAAGTCATAGGCCAATAGGCCTGCTAGTGCTGTGTATGCAGGGTGAGGCACATAAAGTGTTACAGAGCGATAGCACTCAAACTATTGATCATATCCAAAAATGTTTCAGACAAAAGTTTCAGTGTTCGAGAAGGCCGTCATACTGGACTACTCTATTTTTTATCGGTGGAGGCGCTGAAGCTACGTCAAGGTCAACTCCACTTTTGTAAATGGAACTATGTATTTTTTTTCGATGACATTATTACCGATTTTAAGACGAATTCAGAGACCTGCAACACAAGGTCATTCTAGTCACGCAAAGTTTAAAGATAAAGATAGTCGAAAAATTGAAAAATATTGGAATAATCACTTTCAAAGGATCCATTAACCTTGGTTTGAGTCTACCTACAGAAGATGCTCGAAGTGATGACCCTCGACTTGTAAGCACTTGTTAATTCGCTGATGAAAAGACCGTTTAACTTCAGCCAACATTTGTGGTGTAATTTCGGTACATGCTCGGCGTATTCTGTCTTTCATGTCGTCAGGCGTGGTAGGTGCTACCGCCATTACGCGATCTTTGACAAAACCCCATAAAAAGTAATCTGGTGATGTTAGATCTGGCGAACGAGGTGGCCAAGCTACAGGACCGCCTCGTCCTATCCACTTTTCGCCAAAAATCTCATTTAGCACTTGTCTTAAACACATAGCATAATGGGGTGGTGCACCGTCGTGTTGACTCGTGTTTGTTGCACTGTTGCATTTTTCGATTTTTCGACTATTTTCATACTTTGCGTGACTAGAATGACCTTGTGTTGCAGGTCGCTGAATTCGTCTTCAAATCGGTAGTAATTTCATCCAAAAAAAAATACATGGTTCCATTTAAAAAAGTGGAGTTGACCTTGACGTAGCTTCAGCGCCTCCACAGATAAAAAAATAGAGTGATTCAATATGACGGCCTTCTCGAACACTGAAACTTTTGTCTGAAACATTTTTGGATGTGATCAATAGTTTGAGTGCTATTGCTCTGTAACACTTTAGGTGCCTCACCCTGTATATACAGGGTGTTATTTAAGTACGTGGCCAAACTTCAAGAGGTAATTCTTTGAGCGATTCTAAGACGAAAAGTTTATATAAACATAGGTCGGGTAATACTTCGTTTTCAAGATACAGGGTGTCAAACTTTTTTAAAAAATTATTTTTTCGTAAAAATTTTAATAATCCTTCAGCCGATTTTGTTGAAATTTGTCAGTGTTATTTATGGTAGAAAGGGGCTAATTTAGCCATAACTAGATTAAAATTATTAAATTCAGTGGCGTCCCGGGGGGCACCTTAACCAATATTTTTGACAAAAAAATGTGCGCCACTGACTTCTTTAGAACTTTTATATCCTTTTTCGCATTAAACAGCTAAAAATACAATGTACCTGTTATTTTTTTTCCATATCAATAGTCTATTTTAGTCTTAGAAATTGTTATAAAAATTAATGCTAGCTAAAAAATATTTTTTGTGTTTTATTAATTATTAAAAAATGTTTTTTTCCTGTCCATGGACATGCAATAAAGTTATTTTTATTTTTTTTATCGAAAACGGAGCAAGATACGAAAAAAAATAAAGAGACAAAAAAGTTGTATTTTTAGCTTCTTAATGCGAAAAAGTTCTAAAGAAGTCAGTGGCGCTCATTTTTTTTGTCAAAAATATTGGTTAAGGTGCCCACCGGGACGCCACTGAACTTAATAATTTTAATCTAGTTAAGGCTCAATTAGCCCCTTTCTACCATAAATAACACTGACAAATTTCAACAAAATCGGCTGAAGGATTATTAAAATTTTTACGAAAAAATTATTTAAAAAAAAAAGTTTGACACCCTGTATCTTGAAAACGAAGCATTACCGGACCTATGTTTATATAAACTTTTCGTCTTAGAATTACTCAAAGAATTACCTCTTGAAGTTTGGCCACGTACTTAAATAACACCCTGTATAATAAATTAAAAAAAACACAAATCAGCCTTATGTAAAGTATACATTTCTGAACATGTTTCTATTACATAAGCTGCGAGCAGCCAGCATATGCTGATTGACAGCGGGTAGGCACAAATCTGCAAAACATCAAATGCAGTAGCGTAGTGTTTCTGCTATTTCTTATCAATTAATAGATACCAATATTTAATTTATTCACATGTTTTGATGTTTAGTATTTTCAAATAAAAAGATTTAACTTTGAAAATTTTATAATTAGATATTTATTAGAAAGTATCACAAACGTATTAAGTACAATGAAAAAATTAAGAAGCCATTATAATTAGTACAAGCAATAAATATCTTTAGCTCTTGCCAAACATTTCAGTTCTCCATAAATTGCTTGACAATGGCTAGTTCCTGAAAAGTTTTGAATGCTGAAACACATGAAGTGGTGTATAATATGTTAGAGTACTTTTTATCTAAGAAGAAAGGAGAGATTCTCAAGTGTTAAAGAAAAAAATTGTGAAACAACGAAAAAATCTTTCAGAACTAGGGATGTCGTATCAGGTCTAAAATGAAACTCAAGTATGCGAAAACAGTACCCGGGTACTCACGGGTACCCGAAATACAAACTGCAAGTAGTCTGTTATTCGTAAATATTTTTACACTTCCAAGTGCTATCAAATTCAAGTACATGACTTTTTATCCAAAATTCGTAGCAGCATCAACATCACACAGAGGATGTTTACCAGGGTTGGCATGATTTTCCCCAGTGGGGTTTTTCGGGTAAAACCCACCTGAAAAAAACCCGCGTGTTTTAGACCAAATATGAGCTTTTTCAAAAATTGACAAAAAATCTTTTATTAATAACAATTTCATAATTTTTTTTCAAACTAGTGATTTTTGCAGTTTTCAAAGTGATGTCTGTCAGTCTGTGAGTCTGTCTGTCATCCAATAGATTGGCCTGAAAATTTATAATTCCTGTTTACAATAAAGTGATAGTGAATAAAATAGTATACATACCTAGGTGGAACGTGTTTCATTCCTGTCTCGAGATAAAGTGAACCTCGACGCTTTGCATCTCAATTAAGTACTTAATCTCTCGGCAGTAATGAAACACGTTCCACCTGGGTATGTAATATACTATTAAAACTTTATTTTATATTACGTAATTACAGTGAAATCTCCCATAAGCGGACACGCACGGTGCCAACGTTTTTGTCCGGTTATTAGAGGCGTCCGCTTAAGGGAAAAACCATTTTTATGTTTAAATAAGTTGTATTATGCAAAGGTATACGCGCTAACAATACAGATAAGAATAATAAAATAATTGAAACAAAGTTACGTAATAGTTGTTACAAAATCTCAAATACTCGTTTGAGGTAAGGATTTTTTCTGACTGCTTATTATACTTTCCGCATGTATTTCTAAATATTTTGACAGTTTGAATACTTTAAAGTCATTACTTTCTTTAGCAAAGCATTTAATTTTTTTCACTGTTAATGTTTCCGTGTAGGTTTCATTCTCACAAATTTCTAAGTCGCCATCGTTTTCTAATTCTACCAACTGCACATCAACGGCAGCTGGTTCACCTGAAATTTCGGTTACATCATCTTCTACGATTATTTCTTTGTCAATGTTTATAAATTCGTCAGGGTCGACGTCTTTGATTTCTGGTATATTTTTATACAGTTCAGCCACTACTGATACGGGTAAATCGTTCTCCGGTTCAAAATGATTACACTGGCGTAACTTGATACCCGCAGACCCGCGGTCGCGGGGGGCCCTGAGCCTAGTTTTCTTATTCTTTAATTTCATAAAAGCAAGCGGAAAAATTCTTCCTATTTTTATTTTTATCATAATGGTATGCCCACGCAAAACGCAAAGTAATTTTGAATTGTAAGCCTTTAAAATTAAGCTGACATGGATTGTTTTGTAATATCGTGCATAGGGCAATGAAAGTGTCGAATTTCATGCGGTCATAACGCTGATTTGAGTTGACTTAATACCGCCCGTATTGCAAAAGAATTCTATATTTTAACAAAGTGATCATTAAATGTTGGATTTATGGATTGTTTTGACGCCTCACGACATTAGCTGGGCCTGCATTTTGAAGTGTCCGTACAACAGAGATTCACAGTCTAAAAATTGTCGAAAAATGGTGTCCGTGTCCGTTTAAGAGAGTGTCCGTTTAATAGAGAAAATTTTATTAGTAAAGTTAATGCAAGCAAGTTGGTTCCCAACAAAATGTCCGTGTAAGAGAGGTGTCCGCTTATTAGAGGTGTCCGGTAAGGGAGATTTCACTGTATCTATAACTTTTGTTGAAGAAGTTTTTTGTAAGACATCTAGTTTTTAAAAAAGTGCAAAATTTTATGTTCACAAAATATTTTTTACAACCTGTTTTAATATTAGATAATGAACTATAACTTTTGTCAAATTTTTTTAAGAAAGTATTGATTTTGAAGTCACAAAATTAAAATTTTACAAGCAGTAAATGAAAGTTGTGTGATGACCACATCTAATTTTCTCAAGTGGCAAATCATTCAATGAGGGAATCCCCTTGAAGGAAATCGCTCAGAATCAATTGACAGTGGAAACCCCTTACTGTAGAACATAATTTGATAAACCTACTTTTAAGTATACATAATACTCCATTTACATGATTTACATATTTAAAGAATGCTTATTTGCATATTTATAGGTAAATTACAAATTACCCAAGTATCTACCTTTTACCTAAAAATAAAAATTAATATTCATTCAGATTTTTACATAAGATACCTAAATCCAAAAAACAGTGAATTCACCTAAAACCCGAAAAAACCCAATAAAACCCGGAAAAAACCAATAAAACCCGAAAAACCCAGCGGGCAGATAATTTTTGAAAAAACCCGGATTTTTGCTAACCCTGATGTTTACGTTACTTCATCCCATCATACTGACACGATTTAATGGTACTATTGACGGGTTGAATATTTCTGTGAAGCGGATTTATTGCCTTATACGAAACAAGAATCAACATTATGTGGTATGAAATGGGTTGATTATTGTTATTACTGCATGGTTGTGTTTTTCTAGAACTTATTCCTATTGTTTTTAAGTTTTTACGCACAACCGAGCCGAAAATGAAGGTTTACATCTTAATTACCACGACTGAAAGTACAACTTTACGCCCGGCGGGCCGTAAAGTAATTTGCGGGCCATAAAATAAACGCGGGCCGTAAAGTAACTTTACGGCCAGCAAATTATTTTACGGCCCGGCACCTTAACTGTGGTAGCAAATTTTGGCATTAAAAAACCTAAATTTATTTGTGTTTGTTCCATGCAGTTGTGCGTAAAACGTTGTACGTACCTAAGGCCGGAAGTAGATTACACCCTTAGCCAAATAAAGGTCCTCCTCCGTCGGGCCTCAAATTTTGGCTGTGGGCGTAATCTTACTCTTCTGGCCTTCTATACGTAAATAACTATTATCATCTCCGAAAAAGGCTGACTTTCTAGATATTACATAATTTACTACTCGGGTACCGGGGTCCTGAAAATATACTCGGGTTGACTATTACCCGGGTCTAGTGATGTAAATTACCCGGGTATTTATTTTTAGGGGTAAATACCCGGGGTATTTACCCGGGTAAATACCCAAAATGGGTATTTAAACGGGTATTTATAGCCTCATTTATCAAATATTATAAAGCTAATCTAACCTGTATAATTGATTGGTAAGTGAAGGTGCTCTATTCAAATTTTATAAAAATGTAGAATAAAATAGCTGTACTGAGAACATCTACTACCCAAAATACTTATGGGGACATCACTATACAGGTTGCCTAAAATTGTACGGAGCATGGCAATTCCATTGAGTTGGAAAAGGTTCGAATACTATTTTCCTTAAGATTAACCGAAATAGAAAATGCAATAATTATTTTGGTAACTAGGCAACAAGTAGCTATTGTACCTACTTGTTGCCTAGCTACCAAAGTAATTCTTGCATTTTCTATTTCACTTATTCTTATGGCAAATAGTATTTGACCCTTTTCCACCTCATGGAATTACCATGTTTCCTATAATTTTAGGTAACCTGTATACATATAACAACAACGAAATAGAATGAATAAAAACAGAATTCAATGGTTGAATAAGAAAGAGATGAACATAGAAACAAATATTTGAGTAGACTTGACGCTCATTTTAATTATGACATATGTCTACTAAATATGCTTACTAAAATAACTTTTTTGTACGGTTATCTCTTTCTTACTCAAGTATTATGTGCTTTTGTTTTTGCTATCTCATTGCTGTTATACATAATTATGGTCCCATAGGTATACAAAGTTGTTTATATAATTTTGCCTTATTAAGATTGTTTCTTAATATGTATATAAGTACGTATTATTAATGTTAATAAATATAAGAATTATTTCGCCAAGTTAAAGTTAAGTTCATTTTTCAAAAATGAAAACAAGTCGGAAAATAATGTACCAACAATATAAATCATCTCAATCTCTGGATTCAGAGCAATCACAATATTTTGGTAAATTCTGATAACCGCAATTTATTACGCCTCTGTTTATTTCCATAAACTTCGGCAGCCAATGTTTTTTCCCGATAAACGATTAATTTATCTGTGTAAATGCTTATGCAGTGTTACATTTAAATTGTTATTTTACATAAAATATTTCAGTGCATTTATATGTAGTTTATTTATTAAGATAACATTATTTTGTGAGTAAAAGTTAGCTTAGATTTTTAAATATTACAAATTTGATAAATACCCACTTTTTAGGTATTTACCCGAGGCAGGGGTAAATACCCAGGTAAATACCCATTTATAAATACCCTACCCACTGGGTATTTACCCGACCCACATCACTACCCGGGTCAGCCCAAGTACCCGCTGACATCTCTAGTTAGAACAATAGAAAGGATTATGGAACATCCTAACAGATTTAGAAGATTATGAGAATTATGATATTCGGCAAATAATCTACAATTTTCATAAAATAAGAATACTATGTCACAGTGTCTTCATTGAACAAAATTGTTAAAAAAATTGGCTTTAGATGGAAGAAAACGCAAAACAACAGAAAACGTTTAATGAAGAAGAACGATATCCCTGCAAAAAGATTAGAATATCAAATATTACCGAAGCGAAAATAGGCCGATTGTCTTTTTGGATGAAAGCGACATTCATAGTGGGCATACAAACTCAAGAAGTTGGGAGTGAGAATAGCAACAAAGGGTTGCTCCCAAATATTGCGAAGGGTCAATGATTAATTACGATTCACGCAGGCAGCGAGATGGACTTTATTCCAAACTGTTTATTAACATTTAAATCTGGGACAAAAAGTGGAGATTACTACGATGATATGAATGGTACCAATTACTAGAGATGGGTAAAAAACGCCTTCTTCCAAATTTACCCAAAAATTACGCCGTTGTTATAGACAATGCCCCGTATCATAGAGTCCGATTAAACCTTGCACCGACATCCAATAGTAGAAAAAGTGAAATGATTGAATGTTACTTCAAAAAGGCATAATATTTAAACTAAAGTTATATAAACCTCAACTATATACAAAAAAATCATACATCTTATAAAGGGTGTTTGTAGATCGCTAGACAGCTTCTAACTTCGTTAATAATCGAGATATCGAAAAGAACTTTCTATTGTTTTAAATGTCAGTGCACAATCTACAAATTGATGTAAACCAATTTAAACCATGGCCTCCTATTTTTACATAGTGATACACGACTTTGGTTTTTTAAATGGAACACCCTGTATATTTTTAGACATTTGAAATCAGCACTAAAAGTGCTTTATGATAGCATTCTTACAATTAAAATTTTGAAACTTATTATTTTTCAAAATTAAAAATTTTTTTTTTAGCCAAAGTAGACCATGAATTATGCAAAATCACTAACGATTGAGCAAGAAATGCAAAACAAACTCCACTTGGTTCTAAAAATTTCTCATGACCGTATTACGTATTTTTGATTTTTTAAAAGCTACTTCTAAACAAAATGGCTAATATGGTACATCGTTGGAAAGCTAGTCCAGTGCATTTATCCCAAAAATAGATGTCACCTCAGAAAAAATCCTAGAGAGCTGAAATTTGGTTTACACCTACATTTCATCTTTCCAAATAAGGGCTGAGAAGTCCCCAACGATCCGTTGTACGCATAACTTTTTAGAGTGCTCAGAAGGTCGATTTTTCGGTTTTTCAACTATATCTTCGTTCCTATCGACTTTACGACTACGAAGGTGCAATAACAAAAGAAAGGTAACAAAATTCTCTACAAAAAAGGTTATCTATAGTTTTTACAGACAAGCAACAATTTTCATGGAAATTCGGTAGGAAGGTAATGAGTTTAGGAAATATCTTTGTTCTGCTCCTGAAGACGCAGCATCGCTATCTTTTGAAGACGTTGAACAGTCAAATAATGTTGGTGAGTTGAAAAATTTGACGAAAAAATTTCCGAGTTACAAAATAAAAGCCCTACTAGTGTGGGGACAATATTTCGTTATGATTACTGTTGCAAAGGAATTTGTAAAAGCAGAAAGAATGGGAAATTGGAAGATGCATTTAACTGCTGTAAAAAAATGCTACCATATTTTCACGCAGCAGAACATTTGTTTTATGCAAAATCGGCCCATTTGTATATTCAGGACATGGAGGGATTAGCAACTTCGATGAAAAATGAAGCTTTTAAAAAAATCTCTGGCAACTTTTAACTATGTCCATATGATTGTTTTTGATGGGTATAACAACAGTAGACATAATGCGAAAGCTATGTACTAACTTCGCCGATCTTCAAAAACGTCATCTTCAAACGTGTTTATGACGAGACAATGAATGTAACAGTCAGCCAGGAAACGTTTCTTTCTAAAAGCAACAACAAATGCAAATTGATTTCGATGCTGTCAGAGAAATTCAAAGCCAGAAATTGCCTCGTCGAACAGGCTGAGGGTGATGCTGACGTCATAATTGAAAGAGCACTGAAACATTCATTTACAAATACAACCGTTGTTGTTGGAGAAGATATTGATCTTTTGGTTATTTTAACGGCTCGAACACCTGTTGGGAAAGATTTCTTTTTCTCAAACTGGGCAAAGGAGCAGTCCAGCAAGAAACGTTCTCTTCCCGAAGTTTCAATCAACATGAAAAGAGCAAGGACCATATTTTATTTTTACATGCGTTCTCTGATTGCGATACAACATCTGCTCTTTTCCATAAGAGAAAAACAGGAGCTCTGAAATTATTGCAAAAAAGACAGGACTTACAGAATGCAGCTTAAGTTTTCACTAAAAGTGATGCTCTCCACAAATCAATTGCTCATAATGGATTACTATATTTTTTGGGAATACATGGCGCTCCAGTTAAGGAAGATTCCATAAACACCTATCGTTATTTGTGCTTCGCTAAATCCGTAGGTAAAGAAAAATCTGCAAGGTTAAGCCTATTACCACCTAGAGCCAAAGCAGCTGAAGAGCATCTCTACCAAGTCTACTATCAAGTACAGACTTGGTGGGGTAATAAATTGAATCCAGAAGAATGGAGATGAATATTGAAGGACAACTTATTGCACGTAAAAAATCATCAGCACCTCCTGCTCCGGACTGTTTTCTAAAAATGATTATTTGTAATTGCACGAACGGCTGAGGACCACTATTGGAACTCGTCTGCACACCAATTTGCGGCCATTGTCACGGACAATCTTGTTTGAACGCTGCACCAATGGAGGATTCGCAGGTAACCGAAATCGAAAGCGACCAGAACATTGACAATCCAGACATCGATTCTATGTATGCCTTTAAGCAAGGGTCTTTGCTCTCATCAACAATATTCAAGATGAATAATAATATTTCCTAAACTCATGACCTTCCTACCAAATTTCCGTGAAAACTGTTACTTGTATGTAAAAACTATAGATAACCTTTTTTGTAGAGAATTTTATTACCTTTCTTTTGTTATTGCACCTTCGTAGTCGTAAAGCCGATAGGAACGAAGATATAGTTGAAAAACCGAATAATCGACCTTCTGAGCACTCTAAAAAGTTATGCGTACAACGGATTGTTGGGGACTTCTCAGCCCTTATTTGGAAAGATGAAAGGTAGGTGTAAACCAAATTTCAGCTCTCTAGGATTTTTTCCGAGGTCACACCCTAAATGCACTGGACTAAGCCCTTTTATTGTAGTTTTCAACTGTTTAACGAAACTCATATTGTTCCATTTAAAAAACATAGTTTTCAATTGTTTTAGTACGTTTGGTGCTATAATTCGGTCATGAGAAATTTTTAGAATCAAGTGGAGTTTGTTTTGCATTTCTTGCTCAATTGTTAGTGATTTTGCATAATTCATGACTAACGTTAGCTAAACATTTTTTTTTAATTTTGAAAAATAATAAGTTCCTAAATTTAAATTTAAAAATGCTGTCATAGAGCACCTTGCAAAAATCTAAAATTACACAGGGTGTTCCATTTAAAAAACCAAAGTCGTGTATCACTGTGCAAAAATAGGAGGCCATGGCTTAAATTGGTTTACGTCAATTTGTTGATTGTGCATTGGCACTTAAAACAAAAAAAAGTGTTTCTAAATATCTCTGTTATTAACGAAGTTATGAGCTGTCTAGCAATCTGCAAATACCCTGTATATATAAAGAAAAGTCCTGACTCACTCATCAACGCCCCACCCAAACCCTTGGACCTAGACAGCTGAAATTTTGCACAGAGGTTTCGTTTATGATGTATACAAGGAATAAGAAAGGATATTTCGAAACTCAACCCCTAAAGGGGTAAAATGGGGGTTCCAATCTTGTATGGCAAAATAATATTAAATAGACATTTCGATTTCAAACTTCGTAGAAGTATTCCCAAAAACAAATAAGCAAACACGTATTTCGTGATTTTCCGAAAATCAACCCCTTAGGGGGTGAAATGGGGTAAATAAGCCTAAAAATCAATATGGGGTTATTGGGGTTTTTTGGGACGTTGATTGCAAAAATGGCATTTATTTTTAAGTCCAAGAAGGTGGACATGACATAAAATTAAAACTCTATAGAGTTTCAGAGGCAAATTATTTTTGGGCAGAACAACGTTTGCCAGGTCAGCTAGCAACTTCTAAATTTGATACTTTACAACAAAATTATGTCTTCCGCTTTATCTTCCGGAATTAAATCCGATTGAATTGATTTGGGTAAAGATACAAAACAAAGTAGCAGAGAAAACAATACGCGTAAATTTAATGCTGAGGTACAGTTAGCCGAACAGGCCAATCTCAGAAAGTGATTGCCACTGAAGACGAATTTCTTCAGAATGAACCGTTTTTGGACATACATACTGAAGAAGTAATCATAAATGTGGGACAAGACAGTAACCGTGAAAATAAAAGTGACACAAATATTTAGTTAATTAACTTATAACAAGAGATCAATAAAAAAACCAATTAGGGTAGGCTGTAATATGTGTTATACGTTTAGCAGTACTGAAGTGTATTGTCAGTCTACGTCAAATACGAGATTTGCACGTTAAGTTTTACGTCAGCCTGTGTCAAACAACAAACAAAACCTAACCTGCTAATCTCGAATTTGACATAGACTGACAATACACTTCAGTACTGCCAAACGTATAACACATATCACAGTCTGCCCTAATTGGTTTTTTTATTGATCTCTTGTTACTTACACTAGTGAATCAACCGAGCTACGCCTCAGTTCGCTAATTTAGGAGAGATTCATTAACATAAATTAAAAAAAGGATGCATCGGCCGGGAATCAAACCCAGGCCGCCCGCGTGGCAGACGAGCATTCTACCACTGAACCAACGATGCTTCGTTGAATAAGCCGCTGCTATAATGGTATACAGGGTGTCCAAAAAATGGCGGATTAACTCTACAGTGCGTTACTTGGGGATGCCTAATGAACCATGGAAAAATATGAAAAAAATTCCCTGGGCCGTATTTTTCTAAATATTTCTGATCAAAGGTGGGTAATGAAATCCATTTATTTAAATAACTAGTGTATAATTATAGTGTCAAATATATCTGGGACTTATTAAAATATCTGTTTTTTTAATATTCTTGGGATTTAACTAAATTGTTTTCAATATTTAAGTATTTTAAAAAACTGATTCCCTGTTGAGTTTGTCAATTACTAAATATGGCAAACAGGCTTTGTACAATAATAATATACGAAATCAAGCTTGGCTTAGAAAAAATTAAAGTCATGTGCTGTATTACTTCTGATGTTTTTAATTTAAATATGACAGTTATTATATAGTAGAAGTGTCAAGTTGTTTAAATTATCCAATTTTAAATTGCAATGTTTAATCAAGAACATAATCGGAATTTTATTAATTCAACAACGATTACTGTTCAGCAAATCTAAGTGCGTTGCACAAATTGCACTGACTAATAATAAAAATAAAAACTACTTCTAGATAAACTAATTTGACAAAGCATGAAATCATCCATATATATCTAATAGACTTGTCTATCAGGGACGCTGTTTTGTCTGTCCGGGACGCTGTTTCAGCAGCCAAACCGTAAGAGATAGAGAAAAAAGTTATGAAAGTTATATGTTTGGAATGGTCATGTCAGGTCAGGAACCGAATTTCAGTCACGTGACAATTCCGGTTTTCGAGAAATCACGTGATTTCTCGAAAACGCGTTCTATTTGAAAAACGGTCTTTTTTGTTTTATTAAATGAGACATTTGTCTCACTGGTTGCTAGTTCCATACATAATGTTCAATAATATTGGGAATTCCTCCGAGGAGGACGGTGACGTAAGTGATGAAACAGATGCAGGAGATGGCGATGCTATAACAACGAGCGATTCAAAGGGAGTACAAAATCAGAAAACTGGGCACCCCTAAAATGCTTATTAAAGTTTCTAGTTCCAGGATTCTATAAAAAAAAACCGAGTCCTGAGTCCACAACCAGCACAGGACATGCATATCAGAGAATTAGGACGGATATTCACCGGCGTCCGGCGCATTACTCATGCCTCTTGCACATTCTGCATTATTTGTCGTCGATTTGAACTTGACGTTTCGCTGGTCAATTATTTAAGAATTAAGAAATAAGAGCAGCCAACCGTAATGACTCCTCGGTATATAACCAAGAGCAAAAGGCACCAACATCAGTCTTTAGATAACTTCTGAAGAAGCTGACAGCATGGACAGCGAAACGTCAAGTTCAAATCGACGACCACGTCGTTACCCGGAAGCACCTACCAATAAACCTGTGTGTTGTTTCAGCCACATTTGCAAGCTTTTTTTTAAATTTATGCATTTGATTGTTTCTTTTGTTGGATTTAGATGTACTTTAGGCGTAATCGTGTGCATACGTAGTAACAGTAAGGTAACTAGATTTGTAGACTTTTAAAATTATGTGGCTGAATAATTTATCTTTATGAGTTTTAAAGGTGTTCGTTATTTGTCTGCTAAAGAAGATTAACAACCTACCCTCATTCTACATTAAAAAAAATAACGATTTGAAGTCGATATGACTTTTATATATCGAAAGATAAACAATTTGTGAAATCTAAGCCTTGTACACATTAGCGAACCGTTGCTTGTAACGTAACCGTTACTGTAACCTCTTCTTAATGTGGACCGCACGTCCATAATCGTCTTGTAACTAACTGCAACGGATCGGATCCATATAGTGTTCGTGGCATTTGGCGTCCACAAGCGCACTGCGAGCCCCTTTGTGTTCGCAGCAAAAACCGACAATCAGTGGCTCGCAGCTCATGACACGAAGCGCGCTCGCGCTGCGTTTGCGAGCTTGGTTCGGAAGGCGTCTACGCTAAAAAAATTGGTTACAGTAACCGTTACGTTACATGCAACGGCTCGCTAATGTGTACAAGGCTTTAGTATGTTTCAATAAAATGATCATAACCAGAGCCGGCTCGACGAAAAGATTACACAAGCACTGTGCAGTTCACGCAAATGCAAAAAATGAAGAGCGACAGATATTTTTAGTACCAGAAGAAAATAATCAAGTTACAGACACAGCTCATTATCAGCACAGAAATACTTTATTTAACCTAAAACACTTATTTTTCTTTCGAATTCGCATTCGGAATTTTCACCTGCACGCTGCTTCCCTTTCAGGACCATTTTTAAAATGTTCGGGACCAGTCCTGGGACTTGAAATTTAGCTTGTAAGTCCCGAAAACACTTTTGGTCCCGGGACTTGGAAACCATAATCCTGACGTAACAGATCCTGATGTAGTCATAGAAGTAGTGGCAAATCCCAATAGCAAAGTAGGAAATACTAAAACACTAATGGTAATCCCACTTTCAAGTCCCACATCTTTTGTTTTATGTTCAAAGCCCGATTCAACTTTTGTCCCTAAACAACGTATTCCTAATAAACATACCTGCAAATTTATTTCCGATATAAAAAAGAACCTAACACCACTGGAATATTTTAGGAAACTCCTCCACCCTTGTATAAGTACAGGATGTTTTCATAGGGAATCTTGATATCTATAGAATGGACAAAATTTTATCAAATACAAGAGAGAAATCAAAACATCTACAATCACAACTAGGACATCAGCAACTAAGGTCAATCAAAGTAGATAGTTTAATCTGCGCAGATGACATAATACTCATAGCAGATACTCACAATAAAATGAAGGGGCTGGTTAAAATTTGGAACGAGGAAATGGAGAAAATGGGAATGGAGGTGAATACTAACAAAATAAAAATGATGATTATAAATAACAAAAACACTGAGATAATAAGAACTATAGAAATAAATGGGATAACAATAGAAGTAGTTACAGCAATGGAATATCTCGGCTCAGTAATAACAGATGACGGAAGAATAGAAGTCGACATTGCACAAAGAATAAAGAAAACAAGGAACGTATATTATGCTATAAACAAACCAATACTACAGAAACAAGAAGTAGACAAGCAAGTGAAACTGAAAGTATACAATAGTATAGCGAGACCAACACTAACTTAAGGCAGCGAGACATGGACCATAAACAAAAAGCACGAAAGAAAGATCAACGCAGCAGAAATGCAGTTCCTGAGAAGAATTGAGGGAGTTACAAAATGGGACAGAGAACAAATGAAAGAATAAGACAAACTTTATGACAAGAAGGAATAATGGACTTCATAGAAAGGAAACAACTAAGATGGTATGGTCATATAATAAGAAAAGAAGAAAAGTCGCTACTAAAAAAGATCATAGAAGCACCAGGAGAAAGAAAAAGGAAGAAGAGCAGACCCAGAAAGCGCTGGACACAAAGAATCGAAGAAATCGGTATAAAGAGAGGCAAAACAGTGGCAGAGATGAAAAAAATGGCAAGGAGCAGGAAGGAATGGAAGGACTGGACCTCATATTCGACACCCAGATAGGGTATAAGAATAAAAAGAAGAAAGAAAGAAGAAAAATTAACCAATCAGTTACTAAGGACGAAGAACAATAGTATATTACTTTGCAAGTTCAGAAAAACCACTTTTCTAACGTGTTGAGTATACTATTTTATCGCATTTCATAAGGAATGTAAAATATTAAATTTTTACATACAAGTGACACTAACTGTCAAAACATAACCAAGATGAGCATAACTCATTCCTATGTACTAGAGCACAATAAGCAGCTACTGAAGTGTGTTGTTGATGACACTGTACGTCTATATCAAATTCGAGGTTAGTAGGTTAGGTTTTGTGCCAATCTATGTCAAAACTGACGCAAAACCTAACCTACTAACCTCGAATTTGACATAGACGTACAGTGTCACCAACAACAGACTTCAGTATTGCCAAATGTAAAACAAATCGCCGTTGCTAAGGATAAAAGTGTTGCTAATGATAAAAGTACCACATTTATTATCGATTTTGAATGAAGAAATGTAGTACATTTCCAAATGAAATGCGATAAATCGTAGAAAACAGCTACCTACACTGAGGGTTGTAAGCAAATTTTTCTGACAATGTCATGTCACAGAATAAACGAAAATGACGGTCATGTCATTTATTTTTATGACACCCTTGTCATTTATTTTTTGTCAATTTAAATTTGTGACTGTCAAAAATATGTGACCGTCATTAAAATATATGACAGTCACAAAAATATCAGGTGACTTTGATTTACTGCTTCAGGGTTCAGACAAGCTAGAACACGCTTAATTTAGTGCGCGTCTTAACGGCGGCGGTCGGTTTCTTGTGTGAGTCAGTTGTTCGGCGGCGTTAGTGTGTTTCGTACAGTTGTTACATCCAGTATTGTGACTGTTTTTTGTTTTGTGGACGATATATTTAGGGATATAAAATGGGTCGGAACAAGAGCACTGCATTTAAATACTTTTAATAGTGTAGTTAAACCTGGACAAAAGTTACGATGTTTTGAATGTAAATTTTGCAAGAAGCAAGTTACACATCATACAACTAGAATGGCTCAACATTTAACTACATGTGTAGGTTGCCCCGATATGATAAAAATTATGTTGAAAAGGGGATTAAATCAGAGACGCAGAACCCCAACAAGCGTAAAAATTAAGAGCCTGTATCCCAATCGCAACTATCGCAAGCAGAGGCAATAGACATAAAGAACACTTCGAGATCTTTAACTTCATGTAAGGTTAAAAAAATAAGTAGTCAAAGTAGTTCAATAAGCAGTTTTATCGACAATATTAAAACCGACGATCAAAATGAAATTTGGTTAATGTTGGCAAAGGCGATATATGCAACAGGTCTTCCACTGATTATTTTATTCGTAGAGATTTCAACCAATCAAAAGGCTGGATTTAGTTAAGTTATCTTGTATAATTTCGATTATACAAAATCGATTATACTATAGTAACTTCACTAGGCAACGCAATACATAACTTTTGTCAACTTGATCTTATTTTCATGGAGATGACTTTCAGCTAGGACCTAGGTTAATTCAAACAAATCGAGCTGCCAATAAAATATTTATTTGTTCCTAATATTAAAATTTACTCACAAAATAATCAAATCGAATACAATGCGTACTTCGAACAGGTTATACGTCTCAAACTTCCTGCACAATAACAAATCGTGTCAGTTTGACAGAATAATCCTCCCGCTGACGCGGTCGGACTATTTAACCTGTCAAACTGACACTCTTTCATTATTGTGCAACAAGTTATCGACATATAACCCGATAATATCGAAGTACTTATAGTATTACTTCTGAATATAACAGAGAACGCAAATTGGGTAGAAGTTTTTAAAAAAATTAGACCCTCATTAACTTTGCCGTCACGTTATATTTTATCAAACACACTTTTAGACACTGTGTACAATCAAGTTCACTTACAAGTAACAGACAGTTTAACAAATGACAAAGTCCTTGATATTCAATGTGATGGATGGTCAAATATAAGGAACGAGAGCATAATTAATTTTATTATATCAACACCCCAATCTGTTTTCTATAAATCATTGTTAATCGAAGAAAATCGCCATACTGGAGAGTATATGACAGACCAAATAGAAATCGTATTCAAAGAAGTTGGAATTAACAGAATAATTGGATTTTGCTCAGATAATGATGCAAACATTAAAAAATCTTGGGATTTACTATAAAACAGATAAAACAGAATCCGGATAAACCAATTTCATATTATGGTTGTGCAGCGCATATACCTAATTTGCTAGTTAATGACATTAAATTAAAGACTACTGAATCTGTACTTAATGCTGCAAAATCCATCATAAAAGTAATAAAAAATAAATCCGTTTTAAGTTCAGCATTCCAAAGACTATCAAAGGAAAAGCCCAAATCAGAATCCTGCACCTTTAAACTTTCCGTTGCAACTAGATGGGCATCTATAGTTATCAGTTTCCAAACCCTAAAAAAACAAAGGTGTACTTCAAGCAATGGCAATTACAGATGAATTCCAAGAACTACTAGAGAGACGAAACAAAAATGATATACTTGATGACGTATTCTGGACGAGAATAGACATTTTTTAACTTTATTGCAACCTTTGAAGAAATGGATATTGCGTTTGGAGTCCAATAAGTGCAATATCAGTGAACTACCTTTTGCCTTTTATGAAATTGATGTTTTTAAAAACGAGCCATCTACTTCTTCTCTATTGAAGCTACAAGAACAAAAAGTTACAGAATGTGTACAAGAAAGAGAAAAGATGTGCTTAAGGGGCATACATTTTACTGCAAACATTTTGGATCCCCGATATAACGGTAACGAATTACTTTTGTTAATATTGTTTTTTGTTCTCTGAATGTAATTTTTTGACAGTGGTCTATTATGATATGTTTTTCGGACTTTTTATTTTTTTTATTTTTTTATTTTTATTTAATTCGCACTCAGCCAACAGCCGTTAGGCCAATTATAGGCGTCGCTGTGCAGTTATGAGGACTTCCAACCCCACTAACGACTGTCATGATGTATGACCGCCGGGACCAACTTTTTTCCGTGATAGCCGTACCACGAGGCGCCGAGAGATGCAGCCGTGGATCTCCCATCCAAGTTCTGACCAGAGACAGCGTTGCTTAACTCTGCTGATCGAACGTGGACGCTGTCTAGTGTGTAAATCACACAACGTTTCGGGAGTTTTGATCTACTCCCGTCTTCAGGTGTTCCTGGTGGCCTAGTGGTAAGAGTGGCAGACTAGTAATCACAGCGATCAGTGGTCCCGGGTTCAAACCCTGGGGGAGGCACAAATTTACGTTGAAAAACGTACAATATCAGTCCTTTTCAGGACTAACCAGGAACACCTGAAGACGGCAGTAGATCAAAACTCCCAAAACGTTGTGTGCTATACACCCTAGAAAGTGGAAAAAGTCCGAAAAACATATCATTGTTTTTTTGTTTTACTGGCCATTATTTTTAAACAGTTTTTTTTTAGTTATTTTACTTCATTCATGATTTCATTTATTTTAGGAAAACATTTTACTCAGAAAGATATTGTAGAAGGTTTAACTTATACATTCATTCCCGAGCTGTATACTTAGATTATGTAGATGAATGTACCTAAACTACTTGAAAACCTTGCAGAGTACAGAAGTAACCAGGGTTTCTGGGCGTTACAATTTGTGCAAGATTGTGAAAAAAATCCGAACATTTTACCCTTAACATATTGGAAGGGTATATGTACTGGGATGCCACTTCGATATGTGGCGGAAGCAGTACTTGGTATGCCAGCTACTTCAGCAGCGACTGAAAGAACTTTTAGTTCATACGGATTGGATACATTCATTCGAAAACCAGAAATCGCCTTACATAAAAAGAGCAGGGATGCTAACATATATAAATCACAATCTGAAATTATTTCCTTGTCTCAGCAGCAAGAACCCGAACAAAGACAACTCGAGTTTGATTGTTACAGAGAAAAACATCTCAAGTATGCAGCCAAATCAATTAGGTATAGGTATTAAGTATTCTTATCTTTTAAAAAATATGCTAAAAACATTTAAAATTTTAGGGACTATTAATGATGACGAATGAATCAATATTAACCTCAACTGAGCCTTCAACTTCCACGATAATAATGGCAGAATTGCCAGATGACGATGATGACCATGAAAGCTGTACTTATACTGATACTGATAAAACTGAAGAAAACATCAGCCTAATTAACGAGATGGAAGCTATACTTTCTAAGTCACTAGATGACTTTGATGTCAATGATTGTGACACTAGTGCAGGGGTCCCAGCGCAGATTTCCTGATTTTTTTAAAGATTTTATAACACATTTTAGGTATGACATTTTTTGGATGGCTCAAAATGAAAGCTTAAATTTTAGGCATTTTATTATTTGAAAATATATTTTTGACTGTATTATAACAACAATAACATAATATAGATAGATGCTTTGTACACAAACAAAATAAAAAACAGTTGCACATGCATCCTTTTCGATTTTTTTATGAAATAACAAGTTTACTTTCGGCCCATCCATACTTATTTGTAATAAGTATGCAACATCCAGTTTTAAAGTATTAAAAATTTCAAATAAGTAAGTGCACTCTCAAATCGTCAGACGTGCAATGCCCCAAATAAAAGGAATGAGTATAGCCATTAACTATGGGCTTCTTCTTTTTTAGAAAAATTATGAACGTACAGGTCACAGAAACTAGATTGAGTCTCAAGGTAGGTCATGAAAGGCGCTGTGATCACATTTGATGAATTGGCAATATGTGGAAAGTTGTCAAACATGCAAAGTTTGGTTACATTTTAAATGACAAGTAATCAGTAACGGTGGGTCGAGGGATTTCGTTTGCGCAGTGACTAACGTCATATGACAGATTCTTTGTGTTTTCAAGTGTGAAAATTGTTGTTGCTGGGATAGAAGGTTTAGCAGAGCCTGGTTGTTCAACTTAACACCATTATTTCCGCAATCCTTATAACATTCAAGAGCTGATAATATACCATACCGCAGTGTTGCGTACGCCTCTGATTTATTGTGTCATTTAGCTTAAATAAGGTTAACAATTTAATGTCAATATGATAGATGTAGAAATGTTACCAATACGAAACTTGGAAATTACTAGATTCTAACATTAGTTCCGATTTTCACCGCGTCTCAATCTAGATTCTGTAACCTTTAAGCGTCGAATTGTTTTTTACCTGACTGATAATAGTCTCATCGAAGAAAAAACAAATGGAGTCTTAGAACAGTTTTCAATTAGGCAATCCGTCAAATATGGAGCTATTCAAAATTGAATAAATACTTGATTTTGGTTTCGGACATTTTAAAATTAGCTGCAATTTCTGAATCTGAGAACATTGCTGGAAATAATTTATTGTTGTTATTATTGCTTTGAAACGAAAAATTTTAGTAGCAGCAGTTCAGTGCCTATAATATTTCTGCTTTCATGACAATCTCCTCTTGGGCCAAAATGAATTTACCTCCTTGTAACATTTTTTTAATCGAAGGTTTGCATTTCTTACATGAGTAGTAGATTTGGCATGACTGCGAATCTGACATATTCCACTCCCAGAAATTTTGAAACTTTTGCTGCAGTATTTACAAAATGCCGAAAATATACTAGCCGAGTCTGCTGTTAACCAATCCCGGGTTTCTTCATTATTTTCCCAATCTCGATTATACTTTGTTTGTCTACCTGGCCACATTTTTATTAGTGATTAGTGAATGTCCGCACCTTAAAATAATTATATCAAATATACCCTCAAAGTATGGCCAAGCATGTTGATTTTTTACTTACAGCTACAACAGTACAGCATCACATAATTTAAATTTTATTTACAACGTACTGCACATTCCATTGCACAAAAGGACGTTGAGGTTATGTTGTACTAGCCGAGCCGTCAACAATGTCACTATCAAAGCAAACACAGCGCAGCATTAATCTAGAAGCAACGTCTCTGCCGCATAGGTACCCACAACAGTAAGTTAAAGATCACACCTATGCTCGCCTCGCGCATTGCGTTATCCACACGCGCTACTTTTAAATTATCTTTTTCAAGAAAGGAATTATTGAAAATGATGTAATATGTAATTATGTACAGATTATATTGTATTTTTAACTAATTTATGACAAAATATTCTTTTTATGACGTTTTATGAGAGATTTATTAATTTTATGACGACTGGAACCCCTGAAAATCAAATCAGCGAACGGCGAGGTCTGCCTGTACTAATGACTTATACCGGGTGTCTTAAAATGAATTACATCTAGTATGCTTTGAATTTCCCATAATGCAATCTAAAATTTTACTTAAAATTGGCAAGACTGTAAGTCTATGTCAAATTCGAGGTTAGCAGGTTAGGTTTTGTGTCAGTTTTGACACAAACTGACGCAAAACCTAACCTGCTAACCTCAAATATGACATAGACTTACAGTCTTGCCAATTTCAAGTAAAATTTTGGATTTTATCATGGGAAATTCAAAGCATACTAGATGTAATTCATTTTAAGACACCCGGTATATTAAAGAATAGAAATTTAGTTGCGAAGAAAGAATATTTAAATATTTTTATTTCTGGACCACCCTAATACAGAGTGTTATACGAAGTATCTGCCAAACTTCAAGATATATTCCTAGAGTAATTTCAAGTAAAAAAGTTATATCAACACGACTTAAGCAAATTTTTAGTGCCGATATTATAAATAGAGTAAATACACCGAATGTGGAATAGGGCCTTTAAGTGGAATACGTGTCGCTTTAAAATACAAAAAACCCCATCTGTGATTTCACAGGTACAACACTTGTGTTGAGATGATATAAGATTATGGTTTGAAAGTTGGCTTGCTACGACTTAACATAACCTTAAAATATAAAGAAAACGTAGCCGGCGAGTCCTGAGATTTTTTGGTGAGTAGCAACAAATTTTAGTTTAATATAGATAATGCAGTGCAACGAATGCTTTCTTTTTACTGAACCAATCATAAGGTCCATAAATACATGATGTATACACGATTTTGCTTTAATTTTTACTAATAGCTAGATATATTGGCGGGAACTATAGAGTAGGAAACTTCCCAAGGTGGAATAGTGGACTAAGTCGCACATTCAGGCTATTTGCGAAAAAGTAAACAGTAGACACGTTTTTTTCAGGAAAACGCCGAAAAAGAACAATTATGGAGGGAAGAGGATATGCAAAAAGCGGTTGCTGCAGTACGAGACATGAAATGGAAAATCGGAGGACGTAAGGGAAAAAAACTTGACAGGAAACTCCTGCTCACTGAGGAATTAGAGAATGAACTCGTGAACCATCTGATAATAATGAAAAGAAAATATTTTGGTCCTACAAGAGCAGATGTAACAATCTTCCTAACCGCTTTTCTGTCTTAAGACCAGTCAGCTGGCTCTTACTGGCTAAAAATTTTTCCAAAAAGACACAGAGATGTCATACGGGTTCGAAAGCCCACGAGAACCTCAATAGCGCGAGCTGTCGGGTTTAATAAAGAGAATGTAGACGAGTTCTTCAGATTATTAGAGAAAGAGATGGAAGAATAGCATTACACTCCTGACAGAATTTTTAATGTGGATGAGACAGGGCTGTGTATTGTTCAATCGAAGTGTTCCAAAGTGCTAGCGTTAATTTCTATTGCCACTGTCGCCACTGATGACGCACCGTGTATGGTTGGAATACATGAATGATTTGTGGCTGGAACTCGTGATTACGTTCATAAACACAATAATGGCTAGAAACTTGTTGTATCGTCGACAATTTTAAAAGCTACTACAAGAAATAGATCAGTATTCCGACCTGCTAGTACACAATCCAGTCATATGACTATCGCGGGGCGTTCTGAATTGTTTCCGATTATGCCTGAAGGAAATAAAGACTTTCTTAGTGATAACACTGATTATCCTGAACTCTGATGAATCATAACCTCATGACAATTGGCTATCACACTTACATAGATTGAATTTGAAACTTTAAGGAATGGAAAAAATCTATAGTTTCGAACAAAAACAAGAATTCAGGAATTGCAGACACATATTATTGTCCTTTTTGACAAATCTTTAGATGTTGAATTGCAATTTATTGATCTGAAATATCAAATATAAGGATATATGGGCATCAAAATTCGATTTGGGACGCAAATTAATTTCAGATCACATACTGACTATATTTGATTCAACAATATCGCCTTAATATTAAATACCACTTAGCTAGGCACGCAGTCATCAATCCGGGGCGGTGCAAAAGAACTAAGCAACGGTAGGTTGTCATCTCATCTTTGATAAGTTGTGATAACAAGCACTCGTCATCCAGTTCACAAAGAGATCAAAAATGACAGCATTTTTTAACCTTTGATATTTAATATTTGGTTATCTAAACAGAAATCAGAGTAAATTATTTTTGAGGTCTCAAATACTCGATAAATTTAGACTGAATTGTTATGAACAAATAAAGCGTTAGATTATAGGTTAGGCATCCCTTAAACTAACATATAACAGTGAAATTTCTTTAGTATAAGTTTATTTGTAGTGAATCCATTCTCTTAATTTGAACATGGGAAATAAAGAACAGCTTGAAAGCCTTCACTCAATATAGTAAAATCCATTCTAAGGTGCCGTAGCTGGTGACATTAAAATTAAGTACTGTAAACCTAGATAGAACAGTATAAGCTAAATTTCTCTAAAAAAGCAGTTTAAAAAAATCATCCCAATAATTCAAGCCTGTCGTAGGAAATTATAGAACAAATAGTAATGGAAGCAACATTATATCATCGTTGCTAGAAAACATCCCATCGCATTCCCATCTAAATGATATTGGTACAGTAACCTACAGAGCTGGCATAATCGTGCGATAGCACAAAATGTGGCCTCATTCTAATGGCTGGAGATAAAATCTCGGAGCACTAATTACATTTGTGGCAATCGGTCACCTTCAGCAAACGCTGTACCTACGCAAGGTAAATCGCCAACGACCTTGATGACATGTAACTTTTGTAAAATGCAAAAACTTACCGTATTTGGGTGCATTGTTTGGCGGAGATGTACTCTGCACTGGGGCCTGGCTGTTCGGCGGGTTGACGATGTTCGAAACGGGCGTACTAGAGGGGTGTTCGTCATAGAATTGTTGGTGCTGCTGGTTTTCTTTCCGTTGCTCTGATTTGAAGTCGACATTTTGCTTAAGTACCGTTATCACATAAAACACTTCCAAAACTACCTATAACGAATGCTAACTTAATGTCGTTGACAATTTTGACGGTCTGAACACATTTCGAACACTTCTGTTTGTTATGGGGTTTAATGTAAGCACCAGAACTCACTTCGCACTTCTAGCAATGTGTTACAAACAGTTTCGCTTTTAATTTTCTGAAAATACGAAAAACACATGTAAACTTGAGCAAAATCGGGGTAATTTTGGGGGTTAGCTGCTGGGGCTTTCAGATGCAAACAATAAACAAACGAACATTGCTGCCAACACTTAACCTAACAAAAGCCAAATTCCCCACGCTATTTGACCTACTTTTAGATTGTCCTATTTT